>CM031238.1:527579003-527818502 GCA_018340775.1 Taxus wallichiana var. yunnanensis
AGTTTGTAACACACTGCTTGGAATGTCAGCGTGTTAAAGCGGAACATATGCACCCCGCTGGATTATTGTATCCCCACAGTATTCCGCAGTATAAATGGCAAGTGATTACGATGGATTTCGTTCAAGGATTGCCTATGTCAAGAAATAAGCATGACATTATCCTGGTAGTAGTCGACAAATTGACCAAAGTGGCACACTTCATTGCTGGTAATTTGAAGGACGATGCACCAGTGCTAGCAAGAAGATTTGTACATGAAATCTTCAGATTGCATGGAATACCGGAATTAATCATATCGGACAGAGATCCGAGGATGACATCAAGGTTTTGGCAAACGCTAAATGCGGCCTTGGGGACTAAATTGAACTTCAGTTCTGCATATCATCCAGAAACGGATGGACAGATCGAGAGAGAGTTAATCAGTTTTAGAGGACATGTTAAGGATGTATTGCATGGACCAGCAAGATAAATGGGAGGAATACCTTCCGCCTGGTAGAATTTGCTTACAATAACACCTATCATGCCTCTTTAAAAATGGCGCCTTTCAAGCAAGCATTGTATGGAAGAAAATGCGTAACCCCCGTCACCGGGACAACGTTGAGACAGAGAGGTAATTGGGCCATAAATCCTTATGGAAATGGAACAACAAATCAAAATGATTCGGGAACATCTAAAGGAGGCTGCCAATAGGCAAAAGAGTTATGCAGACTTGAAGCGGGTTGACAGGCATTATAAACTGGGAGAGAAGGTCTTTCTTCGGGTGAAGCCGAAAAAGAGCTCAATAACTTTTGGCAAGGCTGCCAAGTTGTCGCCACGTTACGTGGGACCTTTTGAAATTGTTGAAATAATCAACCCTGTAGCTTATCGTCTAGCATTACCTCCTGCTTTGTCTCAAATGCATGATGTTTTTCATATTTCTTTGCTTAAGAAATACGTGACAGATTTATCACATGTGCTAAATTGGAATTCCTTGCAGGTCCAAGACCCAGGAATAATCGTGGTTAAGCCCATTCGAGTGTTGGGAACTCGCCAGTTGTACTTGAGAAATCGCGAAGTGAACCAATGTAAGGTCCAGTGGGACCAGTTCAGCGAAGAAAGTGCAACTTGGGAAAATCTCGAAGAAATGAGATCTACTTTTCCACACCTGTTTAATTGAATTTGAAATTCAAGAACTGATAATTCTACCAAATTTAGACAATTATTAGTCTATTGTACAGTTGTCTTAAAACGTTGTTTTTAAGAGTGAATCTGTTTTTGGTATGAACTTATGAATGATAGGACAATAACTGAACTTTGTCCTAGGAACTCCTTGATTTGTTTAATCTGATCATCGGGACGATGATTCTTTAAGGAGGGAAGAATGTAACACTCTGATTTTGCAAATTATCTTGGTGAATGTTTTTCATGCTGTTATAACTGCTGGAATGAAAGCAAACATGTTAAGATATGTTCTGATCTTAAGAGAATGTGTTTCTAACTTGGATTCTTGCATGCTGTGATTTATTGTATAGGACAACATTTATTGTACTTGTGTGTTTGCTGATATGACGACAAATTGTCGTATACTTGCTAAACTCTCGTGGCTGATTGACAACACACCTTGAATCAATTCCATTGATCCAAGTATGCTGAGGTCCTCTTGTGATTTCTGTGTCGATTCACACTTGAACCGAACCCGGGTTATTTCGCTGTGATTTCACGTAGATTGAGATTTACTCTTGAACCCTGTATTGTCGAACTTGGGACCTCGTGAGGCAAGAACCGCCTGGACACAGGTGGCCTTGGCACGTGATCCAAAGGACGGAACGTCCTGCTCTGCATTAACGTGAATGTAGGAAGGCAGGATGGAGGTTGGATTAGGAGTTGTTTAGTGTTGTTAGTGGTTAGTATGAATTAAAACCTAAACTAATCCTAAGTCCTAACATGCATCCTACACTATTATCCTAAGTGGATTTTTAAATTCAAAAAAAAAAAGGGGAAAATAAAACCTAAGGCTAAACTAAGACCTAGGTTGAACACTTTATGCAACCTAAACTAATCCTAATCTAAAAGGGCGCGGACCCTTGGAAGGAAAGGATAAGGATGGAAAGGGCATTCATTGGCATTTAATAAAAAGTCCATACGTGGACAACGCCAGTTTTGGTGGGGCAGGTAAGAAATAGAGGCATCTATTTGGAGATAGAGCCAAATTCGGTTTTTGCATGGGAATTTTGAAAGATTGAGTTCGCCAACCCAAGTGGCGGTGGCGTGGAAAGTAAGGAAAAGGTAGAGCCTTTAATGCATTGATTTTCTTGGTCCTCGTGACCAGTTCACCTTGGAAAGTGTATGAGGGAATTTGATTTTTCATTGTTTCGATTTGGCTTTTGCAAAGTTGCTCTGCATTTGGTTTTTTTGGTCTGGTTCAGTCGAACCAGCTCTTGGAATTTGACATTTTCTTGGAGATTTCGAGGCTGTTGCTAAGCCTGAAGAAGAAAGAAGTGTTGGGAGTTTGTGCTGTCACTGTGGAAGGAAAAACACGGCAAACGAAGTTTTCTTCGAGTTGGAAAAGAGATTACAGGCATGTTAAGCCCTTCTCTTTAAAAATTCTTGCTTTGTTTAAGTGTCTCATTAAAACAACCCTGCTCTTGGGTTTGGATTGTGTGATTGCTGTCGAGTCGATTTGATTTGGATTTTGTTGATTCTTGCTTTTTTTTTGGGGGGAAATGATAAGAAGAATCTTTAGTTGCTCGCCTTGATGCGTTTTTGCTCGAATCGAGTTGGAAAATGAATTACTGTATTGGTTGTTGTTGATGTATGGTGGTTTGAAATAGATATTTTTCTTTCACTGTTCGTGTTGTTTGAAAGTGGAACAGGCGTAATCGTTCCTTATAGTGTAATTGTTTTCCATTTAATGTAATCATTTTTTCTTGTTGTGCTTGAACCGCTTTGCAAGTAAAGAGGAAATGGAAATACAAATGTGTATATTGTCATGTGATTTGGGTTCCGTTGACTTCATTGTTATTTTGGAAATAATATGAAACATCGTCTTGATTTGAATGAAGTTTTTCCATATCGTCTTGGTATTTCTCGAATGAAATACCTTTGTCATGGTGGTGGTGGTTGACGTTAAATGGAAGTTGAATAGTTCTTTTCCATAAGATGTTTAATAGGAATATGAACTAAAATGAAAGAGTTGTTTTATTGTTTTTATTGTTGTGTGATTCTTTTGTCATATGAACTTTTGAGATAAAATGGTGAAGGTTGTGTGAGCGGCTTGGTGTCGTTTTCAGATATTGAATTTTTCATTAATGGGAAATAAGATCTCTTTTGATTGATGTCATTGATTCGGGATTAAAAGGAATATCATTCTTTTCGAGCTTTATTGGAATGGGAAAAGTTTAAGTATTATATTAACATATTTGGATTGTGTTTGGCAGTGAGTATGGTTGTTTTCACCACTATGATAATGCTCTTGTCATATGGTCTTTCGTGATATGATGGTACAGGATGTATGAGAAGTTTAAGGTCGTTTCTATACTGAAACTTCTTTTGAAAAGGAAATAATTTCTTTCTCTCTCTGCTGTGTTGATTATTATGAATACAACATTGTTTTTTTTTATAAGAGCATATGAATTTGCAAGAGAAAGAAATGATAACACGTTTTTTGGCTGTTCTTTCCTTTCTTGCTTAAAAAGAAATAAAGACTTTTTCTTCCTTTCTTTTTTGGGATTATGAAGAAATGGTATCTTATATTTTAAAGGAATGGACATTAAAATTTTATATGAATGTTCGTGAGAGTTGGAAAAGAAGTAGTTTTGTTTTTCGAACTCATAGAGAAATATCTTCTTTCTTGCTAGGAAGGTATGATGATTAGTTAGTTTTACTAATGCTGATGGTCTTGTAAGGTCGAAGCATTTGGTGATTATGACTTAATTGGATTGTTGTAGGTAACAGCAATGAATAATATGTTATTTGAACGGGATTACGTTCATAGAATTTGGAAATCATGAGATTAATAGACTGCATGATTGAAATATAATTTTGTCTGTTTAGCATACAGTGAAAGAAATATGGTTTCTTTTAGTATGGTAAATATATGGTACGCAACCTTATATTGTTTGATCTTGGATGAACATAATGTTGTACTAACCTGTTTCGGATCTTTATATGAGTCTGATTCAAATGAAGTATGGATATGGATGATGAATTCTTCCCTGTTTTCATTTAAAGCTGATTATAAATGAAATCATTCTTGCTGCCGGAAAGTGAATTCCGAATGGATTTTGTAAGTTTCACTCTGAACTGTTATCTTGATTTGTCTCTCGTTTGGATTCCATTGTTCGGACAGTCATGTGGAAAGAAATAGAGATATGAATGAATGACTTGGAAAAATGATATTTTCTTCCTTCATTCAGTTGGAAATCGGTAATTCGTGAATAATGAATTTTTATAGTGCTTAGATGGGAGCAACTATATGCATTGTTGTTTGCTTTCTTGTCTGTACTTGATTGTTTGGAATCTAATGTGATGCACGAACTGAAAGGAAAGTAATGGATTTACATTTCAGTTAGTTTCATCCTTTGCATTTATTATTAATGAAAGGCGTAGAAAAGATAACAGTGTGTTATATCAGCAGTAAGCTATTTGTATTCCTAACTTTACAAATATTGTAAATTGAGACTTGTAACAGTTATGTGGAAAACGGGACAGCAGTTCTTTGGCTGATTGTGATGATATTTGATAGTTCAGTTGTTTTGATGATCTTTCTTTTGTGCCTATTTCGTGATTGATGTTTAACTGTCGTTTCATAAAAGCAGGGTTCTTTTATTGAGACAGTTAGTTGAAGCACCTTATTTTAAGGATAAGTGCTTAATATGCTCAGTTCATTGAACTGACCCGTGCAATTCATTTTGCAGATGGAATTTGATTAGAATGAAGACTTGGCTGTTTTCTGATGCTTCTTGATTAGCTGTAAAATGAATTGTAATTGTTACTTTGATTTCTCTTCGAGGAATTGTGAAAAGAAGAAAATATATTCTTCTGTCCATGAGTTGTATTGATGTTTTATATAAACTATGCCCAATCAGTTGGATTGGCAAATGTACAGATTATGTCATGAAATATTGAATCCAATTACATGTGTATTATTTTAATAATTATATCAGTTTGATTTGTTGTCTAAATTGGAAATATAATGTTATTTCTTGATTGGATTTGTTTAATTGTCCTTGGATGGATGTTAAATGGAAACTGATATCTATTCTTACCTAAATGCAACTTTTAAGTTGAAAAATGCAATTAATTCATACTTGGGTAAAGATGAATTTTTAATTGACATTATAAGGATTAGGAAGAATATGATTCCATAATTGAAAGGTATTCGGGATTAGCTTAGGAGCTAAGGAATACCAATTAAACTTCGGAGTAATCGAACTTCGCTTTCGAGCTCCATTAATAATCTCGTGTGTTAAATTCAGAATAAAGGATATAGGATAAGTATATCCAAAACTAATGGACCTTAACCATATAACGTTAAGGAGAACAAATGAATACATTTCTTGGAAATTAGACCTCGTTTAAATGACGTCTAATAAGTTAGAATTCTGAATTTAGTTGCAGTTGGAAAATCTTGGCTAAGTTTAATAGGTTAAACTTATCACGTCCGTCGGTACGGACTGCTTAATCCAATGATTAAGAAGTGAACCAAGTAGGGAAATGTAGCCCTTCGACACGAAGGAGAAGATGCATAGCAAGCTAATGGACGGTTTAGTCCCTCTTAGCCCTATACAACTGTAACGGAAACGAGGATCAAGGGATCAGCGTGGATGCTGAAAGTTGATTTTAATTATTAAATCGTATCCTAAGCACTTGAGCAGGATGTGTATTCTCGATGGGAGAATTTCAGCAGACATTGGCATACGCCGCCATACAAAAAGCAGTGTCTCCATGAAGATGGGGTCTTCATGACGACACACTGTTGCAGCTGACATATTGCAATGCCCTCCCGAATTAAAACATCAAGAATACATAGGCTGAAGGTGTAACTATGGACAGGGGATAGGAGTATGATCTGGTATACGGAGTGACTCCGGAATACTAAAGATAACTAGACACACGGGGTCGTGGGGAAACGACACCGTATGTCTGCGTATCTTTAGTTACCGGGAGTGCCTTCCTATATTCGTTCATATTACTAACTGTAATTGGAAGTTTAAACTAACCTTAACAAAGAGGACTGGTAGGAACCAGGAAAGACCATTCTAGATAACAGGTGAAGTGAAGTGAAGGACGTATTCCGCTGATGTGTATCACATCCAGGAATATGATCATGCAAAGCATGTGAAAATCTTTGGCCAAAGTATCGCAATTGCTGGTTGCGTTGTCCTTATCACTTAATTTAAGATGCAGGATGTCAGATGAATATCAATAACAGATATTCAGATAGGCTTCTTAAATGGATCACTTCAATAACTAGAAACGGTTATGAGAACAGGTATATATAATATACCATGCATAAACGAACATGAAGGATCGGTTGTTGCCGAGTCATGAACATGAAGGATCGGTTGTTGCCGAGTCATGAAATGAAGGATCGTTGAAACTCCGAGCCATGAAAATGGAAGATCGGCAGTTCCTCGAGTCATTTACAGCAGCATATAGAATCTGTTATAAGATTGAATGGCATTGAATGTGTGTTCCATATTGTAAATATGCGAACAGGGAACATTCGTTTAAAAAAGAAATTGTGTGATCCAAACTGTGTTGTTTGGGCAGAGAACAATTATTAAAACTTGAACGTGTGTTTGAATTTTGTAATTCATAACAGAGAACGTTATCAAAAAAAAAAAAAAATTCCCTTGTTCTGGTATTTTAAAATGGGGAAATTGGTGACATTTCATCAAAAACTCATCTTTCTCCTATCATCATTAATTAATTACACTACGCTAATTAATTAAGTCACCTATCAACAAATATCCTAATTAACGACCTTCCAGTTAATTAATCTCCCTTACTATCTAGACTAATTAATTATTATTAATTAATTAGCATCCCCTTTCATTTAACCAATAAATCAATATTCAATTGATTTAATCCCCTTCTATAGTCTAAATCATGCTAATATTCCTCTAAAAGATTTTATAAGCTTGCACATCTATTAATTAAATCATCTTGATTAATTAAAAGGCCCCTTTATCCACATGAGTCACTAAAGGACAAACAAACCCTCCTAAAGTTAACTCAACCCTATCTAAACCCCCCTTATCCATAACTAACTCAACATCCCTATTATCCCACATGCAAAGGGATGTAGTGATTCCTTTATCCATTGGGCTATATAAAGAGCCCTCCTCCTACCTTTACACTTACACCTAAATTCCTTGAGAAGACAAAAATCAAAGCACATAGCAAATAGACTAAAATCTTTCCTTTGTTATTCTTGAGAATTCACCACTTGAAGAGTTAAGCCTCTTTTTCTAGCCAAAGTGCTTGGGTCATATGGGAGGTGTCAAAAGGGTCTTGTAGCCCAACTTTGATAAGCTCTCATTCCTAGGTTCTTGGATATCAAAAACAACCACTTTGATTGCCATGGAGCCTACATAGGTCCATTTAATTTTGTTGTTAATCAAAAGAGTAGAGGTTCTTGAAAAATTTGCATGCTTAGTTTGATTTATGCTTTGAAGTTTTAAATGCAAATAATGTTATTGTCTAACCTTGTTTAGCTCTTATCTTGATGGTGCTTTAGACTTTGCTTTAACTTTGTTAATTAAGACTACTAGGTGTTAGTTTTTATTTTCATTAACTTAGCTTAAGCACAAAACTATGCACACATTTGGCACACCCGGTGGGACCTAGTCCCTTGGCATTTTAGTTTAAATTCTATTGTTTTGGCTAACTTTTGATATGCACATGTAGTAATTAATGTCCATTTTCTTGGAATTTTTGCTAATATTATATGTGTAGGTTCTTGTTCATAGCCATCATTTTAATGGGTTGCCATTTTTAAACTAACTTGCTAAAATTTGAAGTATTGTGAGCTTTTTTGTGTTTTTGCCATGTTTTGGTTCAAGTGAGTGGCGCATGCACACTAATAGAGCACGAGCACACATTTATGGTGGTGCGCAGGCACCTCTTGGTGGCACATGCACACTTTTGAGTTTGAATCTCTATTTATTGACCTTGGTACAAGCACACTAACCCCGGTGCACGTGCACTAACCCAGAGCGCATGCGCACATACGAATCTCATCTATTAACCTTAGCACAAGAACACTAACCCTAGCACATGTACCCTAACCAGAGTGCAGGAACGTTAACCCAAGCATAGACATCATTTCATAATGTACCTTCACTGCAACGCAAAACTTGTCAGACCAATGCATACACACTAACCCAAGTGCACACGCTTTTACGGTAGTGGACACATTTTTTCTGTGGTGCAAGAATTTTTTCATAATCGATACTATTTTAATAGTGGTAGTGGACACATGTTTTTCCAATGGCGCACATGCTTTTCTAGTAGTGCAAGTGCTCTATGTGAATCTAATCCTTTTTTTATCGGAGGTGGTGCATACGTCTTTCTGGTGGTGCACACACCTCTCGAGTGGCGCAGGTACATTGTAAAGTAAAAAAACATAGTAGCACATCTTCCCTAACCCACGTACAGACACCAAAATAGGGGCGCAAGTGTCTTTTTGTTTTCTTGAGATTAATGTGTTAGGGTGCTAACTTTCTTGCAGGTTTTATCTAATTAAATACTCATTTTTGCAGGGTTTTTACATGCTTTTACTTGATTAGATAAACTTTGCATGCTTTCTTATAAGAATAAGATCATGTATGCTCTTCCCTCATGTCCCTTGGGGTGATCTTGGGAATCATAAATGATTCTTAAGTCTTTTTGATGCTTTGAAATTGTTAGGAATATTTGAATTGGAATGGGTTAACTTGGTGTGTTTGAATTAAAGTGTTTTTCCATTTGATATCTTTTTGGATTTTGGAAACATCACGTATGCTCTTCTCTTGCATCCTTGGATGATCTTGAGAATCAGAAATGATGTTTACTCTTTTGATGGAAAACTACTAAACTCATCATACAAGACCAAAACACCATGCTTGTCAAAGAAAGAAGGAATCAAAATGAAGTCAAAAACTACTAATATAGTTGTCATACAGGTTGCCAAAAGGTGTTCAAGAAAACCACACCTAATTAAACAAGATAAAAAGAACAACATATTCAAACACTATATTGTAGGTTTTGAGAAAAGGGTGCATCCCTATCCGCTCAACTGGAACATAACCCCTTTGGCATAACGCCTTAAGCTACAAACAATGGGGGTGGTTCAGGAACCCCAAAGTAGTCCATGCAAGAGGGAACCTTGTGGATGAAACAAGAAGTGCTCTGCACTACCTACTTGACTAGTGATTCCTTTGTGAGATAGCGTTACCGGTTGTCTGTATGGTGACCTAGTGATAGTACATGTAGATGCACTAGTTTCCTACTATTCTTGAAGGGGGTAAAGTAAAGCCAAGATACTCCCAAACTAGTCGGTGTGACTTTTTGGGTAAATCACACTCGCTTAAGACAACTTTGTAACACCTAGGGAGAGAACCACCTAAGAAGATATTCTTTGGCAGGAGCCCACTTTGACCACTCTAAAAACAAGTGTTGAGTTGTGAGCCATCTTTTCATCACGAAACGTGTGACGCATTACTTTTTTTAGTTTTTTTACTTGCCTTAGGGTGAGGTGAAACTCTGCCGAAGTGAAGCTAGCATTTTTCATCCCCATTTTTAATCTACTTCCTTCACATTCTTTTGACACTTTGTTGATCAAAAGAAAGGTGATTACCTTTGTGTTACCAATCGATTGTTTTTACCACTTTTTTGTCCGTTTATGCCCATCCATGTTTGCGGCTGGGTAAGTTAAATGTCTAAAGTGTGTGGAGGTGTATTCATATCATTGGTGGCCTTTGTGATCTTGATACCCATGTCAGGATCATCATTGTAGTTAGGTGTGGTTCTTCATCTTGAACTTCCTTAGAAAGGTTACCTTGTTTGTATCATATCACTACAATTTTGGTATTTACGTCTTGTTTCTTGTGAACTTGACCTAAATATCTATATTATAAGGTTACGCTACACACATTTTAACAATTCCTAGTTATACTCTAAGATTTTAGTTTGACTCTATTATTACCTGATTTTGAAGAGTGCTACGTGTTACCACTTGTGCATGTTATATCAATATCATCTTGATATCAATACCTTACTTTCTTGCAAAGTTTGGTTAACATATCTTGGTGACATTGTTGTGTCACTCACAAATTGTAACTGGCACTTTTTGGGATATAGGTCTTAATCAAATTTGAGCTCGCTTCTAGTATACCTTGTTAGGAGGTCACATTAACTTCTTGTAGTTACTTACGTCTTGTTCATTCTTTTGAACTTGGCATAAGTGAGAACATCTTGTTAATTATCTTGTGATACCAAACTACTTTGTTGAAACATAGTCTAGGAAGTACTTCATTCATTTGATAGGCTTAGATACCAAACATTTGTGTCACTGTTGATTTATCACTCTATCACATTGGTATTCTCACATTGTTATTCATTCATATTCTTGGCATTCATCTTGCATTTCACTTAGGTGTGAATACAATTTTTGAGCACATTTATAACTTACCTAGTGAAACTACTACAAATCATGGCTCCCAAAACATGATTAGGACTCAAGAAACAAACATATGAGGAAAAAAAAGTGCAAGCTTGGGAAGCCTCAAATAGACAAGGGTCAAACCCTTTCATTGGACATGATCTAGGGCCTCTTTTTTCTACGTGGAAAAAGAGATAGAAGATATGGTTGATCATAGTGGTGATGAATTAGAATCCCCACACACAGAGTTTGACTTTGACCCTACTTTATTAGATGAGTTTCTTTTTAGAAATAAGGATAGGGTGCTAGCATGCGGGTTGTAGAATTAGGGGCCAAAATGCCCACTGAAAATGAGACAATCCCACCTGTGAACAATGCTAATGAAGAAGAGAAACCCCTTATCAACATGGAGGATATTTTGACGCATGGACATGCTTCTACCTCCAATGTAGGAAATGATAAAGTAGTGGGACATAGAATACCCTTTATCAAAGTGCCACGTAAAAATAGGTCAGGACATGAGAATGTTGAAGAACCTCCACAATACGAGGAAGAGGAGGAACCTTTAGAAGAAGAAACCACCATTCAACAATAGATTAGTAACCTAAGCTGACAATTAGCTTTTCTAACCTCTCATGTACAAAAGGAAGCAAGAAAAAATGTTCAAAAGTCAAGGCCTAAGGTCAAAATCAGTGAACTCCATAGAGAAAATCAAGGAGAAGATGATACGGAGTATCATCGAGTATATATCCCCACTTCTCCCACTAAAGAACAATTTCTCACAAGAGGTACAGTCTATGAAAGCAACACTCACAAGCCTTCAAGAGAGAAATATGGGGAGCATTAGAAAGTATCAATATGAAGAATTATGTCCCTATCCTTTTGACAAGACTATGACCCTTCAACCTTTTCCTAAGAAATTGACATGCCAAAATTGACAAATATAAAGGGAAGGGAGATCCATGGGATCATGTCAAATATTTCTATATGGCATGTCAAGAGGTGTCCTATAGTGATAATTATCTCATACGACTATTTCCCAAGAGTCTAGGAGGTCAAGCCTTGGAGTGGTTTACACGTTTACCTCGGGGATCAATTTTCACTTGGCCAAAATTGGCAGAAAGGTTTGTGCGTCACTTCTCATACAATATAGAGAGTGATGTCACCATGGCAGATTTATGTGGCACCAAACAATGCCCTAATGAGACTTTCACCAGACTTCCTACAATGGTGGAGAGGGATAGCTAGCCGCTTCCCTTGCACTTTCCTGAAAAATAGTTGGTAAGTATTTTTGTGCCCAACCTAAATCCGGACATAGCCTTCCACCTCCAAATGCATTGTGTTCACACTTTTGAGGAGGTCATTGAAAAAGGGGTTCAAATAGAGAAATCTCTCATTTCCAAAGGAACTCTCAAGTCCCAATCTAGAGATAATCAAAATGTTAAACCCATGGAGAAGCCAAAGGTATTTAACAAAAACAAAAATGTGGTAGGAGACGGGATCACTGATTCCAAACGTGTACAAGTGGTTCAAACTGGTCAACCTTTTAAACTAACCAAAGGACCCATTCAACCACCACCCAAGTGGAGAATGTTCACCCCCCTCAATGAACCTTTGTTGGTTATATTAAAACAATTGGATGTGGCTCACATGGTGACATATCCTATGACACAACCATTTGATGAAAATGCTCCAAAACCTTCATGGTACAAGGAGCATGAATATTGTGAAATGCATCGTGTCAAGGACATAAGATAGAAAAATTCTATGCGACTTCGTCACTATATCCAAGACCTCATCGACAATGGGGAGATAGAGGTGGACAACCCAGAGAAAACTCAGACACCCAACAAAAAAATGGGGATATATAAAGAGCCATTCCCCAAACATGATAAATCAGAAAAGTCAAAGCCGGATCGGGGAGAGTCATCCCAAGGTTATAAAGCAATGAATTACTTATACACCAAAAAGACAACAATCATTATGATTCACTTATTGGATGTATTCGCTCTCCTATAGACCATGTCAACACCATCCGAATCAAGGGAAAGGATTGCCAGTGGTAACAAGGCGTGCCCACCTCGTGATTCTGGAACCTTCTCCATCAACCCCAAAATGGTAAATACAACCTCTTAGAGCAACTTGAGAAGACATCTACTAAGATTTTGATCTTAGATCTTCTTAAGATATCAAATGTACACAAAGACATTCTATACCAAACTCTTCAGGGGTCAGGAGTGCCATTAGAGGTAGATCCTACACATCTTCAAGCCATAGTAGCAAACATCATACCAAATGAACACATTTCCTTCAATCATAGGGAGATCCCTACTGAAAATCCAACGCATAATCTTCCTTTGTATATTGAGGTAGTAGTTACCCACAGGAA
Source organism: Taxus wallichiana var. yunnanensis (assembly GCA_018340775.1). Lineage (NCBI taxonomy): Eukaryota > Viridiplantae > Streptophyta > Pinopsida > Cupressales > Taxaceae > Taxus > Taxus wallichiana. The sequence continues at coordinate 527,592,018 of CM031238.1, forward strand.
GATCAAACGAGTGCTTGTGGACAATGGATCAGGGTTGAACATATGCATGCTAAAGTTGGTTAAGCAGCTAGGGACATACTAAGGTAGATCTTGAGTCAAATATCATCACTATCACCACTTACGAAAACGTGGAAAGGAGTCGGTGGCACAATCACGTTGCCCATGGAGGTGGGTCCCACTTGCCATCAAACAAAGTTTCATGTCCTGGACTTGGAACTTTTGTATAATATGCTTCTAGGCCGACCATGGATTCATGCCATGCTAGGCCATGCCATCGACATTCCATCAGTGCATTAAATTGAAGCATGAGGGACACACCATTACAATACAAGGAGATTCAGATCCTTTGCTCACTGCTAGAGCTCTCAATAGTTTTACACGTAAGGGCACATATGCATGTCCCTCCACCGATATAGTTGTCCCTCTCAATATGAAGCCATGGAATCTTGGATAGATTTAGATTCTCTCAGTTCTTGCACCCGTGGTGCATCTACATCAACCTCTCCTTTTGATTCATGGGAGATGAAGGTTCTAGAATATGGCTATGGAGAATATAATGTGCAACAAGCCCTCTTGGTTTCAGACCTCTCATTGTCACCCAAGACTAGAGGTCGACCCAACTATCACTTTAGAAGACCTAGAAATGAATGCACTATTGGGTCATTCTTACTGGAGGCTTGTTGGCTGAAGAAAAATTATTGGACCCACCTACAACTTGGGTCCCAGAGGATACTCAACCAACCTGTTATCAAACCCCTGAATATGAGAAATCTAGTAAAATGATGTACTCCATGGGCTACAAGGGCCTAGGATGTGGAAGAAATGAGCAAGGACAATGAGAACCAAGTACCTCTCCCACATTTTAAAATAGAAAGATACGGCATTAGAATTCACCCTTATGGGGCACACCCCAATGATCAAGATGCTACTTGCTCTGAACATGAGGATAGCTCTGACTATCTAGACAGTGATATGATTCCCATTGTAGCCAATATGAGGATCTTACCTCCATGAACCTATTCATGAATACCATTGTCCTAACCATAACCCCCATAGAACCAACCCTTGACCTTGTTTACCCTTCCCTTGTTGAATGGGACCAACAATGTCATATGTCACTAGATCTATTTGAGAATGATGAAGCTATTACAGAGTTCATGGGCATTCGGGATATAATTCCCATTGGAGACCACAAAAAGGGCTTCTATATTGACTTGGATACCTACGCCTACTTCGGTGAGGAGGTTGAGCTTCGTGGTTAGACAAAACTTAAGAAAAAGTGAGGGAAAAAGTTCCAATGTAAAGCCTCAGCAAAAATCAAAGTCCAAGTCACACAGTGAAAACCTCTTTGAGGTGTTGCCTGAAAAAGGTGCAAAAATCAAAGGACAATAAAAGTGACCATGCTAAGGATGAAAATCTCATGGAGACATCCTTGGATGAAGATCTCAACCTTCCTCCCGATCCTACATGCGTATGGAGGACTTGTCAAAGTTACTAGTAGAGGAAACTATCGATGTAAACATTGGTACAGAAGAGGACCCAAAAATAGTCAAATTGGGAGCATCACTCTCGGCACGGGAACAAAAAACATTCACCATGCTACTATGGGAGTTTATAGATGTATTCACATGGTCCTATAAGGATATGCAGGCTTAGATCCAACTTTGGTTGTGCACAACTTAGTTGTACATGTAGATACTAAGCCTATTAAACAAAAGCTCAGAAAGATGCACCCAAGGGTGGCCCTACTAGTTAAAGAAGAATTAGAAAGATTGCTTGTAGTAGGATTCATTAGCCTATTGATTATTCTGAATGGATATCCAACATCGTCCCTGTCTAGAAGAAGCCCGTTGGGATCAGAATCTGCATGGATTTTAGAGACATTAATAAGGCTTTCCCTAAGGATGATTTTCCACTACCAAATATTGATATGATTGTGGATTCAACAAGTAGGATATGAGATGCTTATCTCTTATGGATGGATTTTAGGATACAACCAAATCAAGATAGCTGATGAAGATCAGCACAAGATGACTTTTACAACTCCTTGGGGTACCTTTTGTTATCAGGTAATGTCGTTTGGGCTTAAAAATGTAGGAGCTACTTATCAAAGGGAAATGATGGTAATTTTCCATGATATGATCCATGATATCATGGAAGACTATGTGGATGACATCCTCGGAAAATCTAAGACAAGAGAGGATCACCTATTATTTTTTTATGACATATCTTTGAGTGCCTACAAGAGTACAAAGTCGGATGAACCCAAAGAAATGCGTTTTCGGCGTGCTATCGGGAAAATTTTTGGGTTTCATTGTATCAAGAAGGGGAATTGAGGTAGACCCTGCTAAAGTATCTGCTATTACTGAGATGCCTCCTCCTAAGAACATTAAGCAACTACACAACTTGCAAGGAAAAATATAGGCTATTCACCGCTTCATCTCCCAACTTGCAGATAAGTGTCATTCATTCACCCACCTGCTTAAAAAGGATGTCACCTTCATTTGGGGACAGAGCAACAACAAGCCTTCACCTTGCTTAAACAATACTTGGCCAATCCAGCCTGTCCTCATGCCTCCAACTCCTGGTGATCCACTCCTACTTTATATCTCTGCTACGTAATTTTCTATTGGTGCGTTGCTCCCAATATGACCTTGGTCACAAAGAAAAAGTGGTGTACTACCTCAGTCACACTCTCATCACTTATGAGCTCAACTATCCCCAAATTGAAAAAGCTTATTTGGCTATTGTCTTTACTTTTCAAAAACTTCACCATTATCTATTGAATACCAAAACCAAGCTTATATCTAAAGTTGACCCGCTCAAGTACTTGCTATCAAAACCCGCCCTCATAGGTAGAATGGCTAATTGGATCATCCTACTAAGTGAATTTGACATAGAATTTGTGCATCAAAAGTTGGTTAAGGGACAAGTACTCTTATAGATCAATTAGCAGAAGCACCTTTGCAAGGCACTAAACCTTTGAATCTGGATCTGCTAGATGCCTCATTACTATACATTGAAGAATATGTCATATGAAGATACACTTTGATGGGTCCTTTACTTTTCATGGTTCAGGAGTAGGTGTGGTCCTCATTACTCCTTCTAGTGACCCTATACCACGTAGGATTTTCATCTTGGTTTTCCTTACACAAACAATATCAAAGTATGAGGCACTTATCATAGGGATGAAGCTCTATCAAATGGGACATCCATCATGTCAAGGTTGTGGGTGATTCTTAGTTAATTATCAAGCAAGTTAATGATGAATACAAGGTTAAGGATGAAAAGCTCATACCTTACAAAAAGTGGTAGAAACTCTAAAAGAGTACTTTGTGCACATCACATTTGAATAGATCCCAAGAGCACAAAACAGATTGTAGATGCTATGGTGACAAGTGGGTTCTATGCTTCATATTCCACCAGGGAATAATGACATGCCATTCTTTGTGGAAAATTTACATCAGCCCACATACGACATGCTAGAATCTGTCTGGCTTGTGATGTTGTTGGTCCCAATTCCCCATGGTATGAGCCCATCTTTACCTATCTCAAAGACAACACGTTCCCTCCTAACATCTCCCATTCGAGAAACAAATCCTAATTCACCAAATAGCCCATTATACCCTTTTAGGAGGTATGCTTTATCATCATGGCTACGATGGGAATTTGTTACGTTGTCTCGATATGACAGAGTCGATCCAAGTGATCAAAGAAGTACATGAAGGGGTGTGTGGAGCACATACTAATGGAATGGTTTTGGCCAAGAAATTGTTAAGAGTAGGCTACTATTGGCCTACCATGGAAACCAATTGTTGCAACTATGTCAGAAAATGTGTACTTTGTCAGAAGTATGGAAATTTCATCCATGCTCCATCACAACCATTGCAACCCATCACTACCCCATGGCCATTTTCTAAATGGGGACTTGACTTGATAGGGAAGCTTACCCCTACCTCATCTGATGGTCATACCCACATCATCATGGCTACTGAATACTTTACCAAGTGGGTGGAAGTTGTCCCTTAACCTATGTAACAGGAGCTCAGATTTCCAAATTCATCATGAATCATATCATTTTCGGTATGGCATTCCTGCTGACCATTGTTACTGATAATGGAAATTCATTCAAGAATAAAATTGTAAAGGGTCTTTTCAGTGGTTCCAAATCAGGTTAAAATGGTCTACACCATATTATCCCCAAGGTAATGGATAGGCCGAGGCCACAAATAAGACTTTGGTGTGAATAATGGAGAAAATGGTAAGTAAAATAGGTCGTAATTGGCATTTGAAAATCCACCTAGCTCTTTGGGCTTACAGGACCTCTATTCACACTCCTATGGGGTACACCATATTCTCTAGTATTTGGGATGATAATCTATCATCCCACTAGAAATTGAGCTTCCTTCCCTAAGAATCTCTCTTAGGGATTATCTGGATAAAGATGAAGATTACCGGGTGGCTAGACTGGCTGAGTTAGAGCTCCTAGATGAGAAGCACATCCATGCCCTTAATCACCTCAAAGTGTATCAGAACAAAGTCTCTAGAAATTACAACAAGAGAATCATACCTCGCCAATTTGAGGTTGGTGATTTGGTCATGAAGGAGAATTAGTTCAACACAAGGGAGAATGAGAAAAGAAAGGAAATTTGAACCACATTGGTTAGGACCCTATGTTATTAGTGGCCAAATATGGCATAGGGCATACAAACTTGCTCACCCCAATGGTGATGAGCTCATGAGCCCATGAATGCCATGCATCTTAAGTGGTTCTATGCTTAAACATGGCGCAAAATTAGAAAAGCAAAAAAATCAAAAACATGGTAAAATAATCAAAATACAAAAAAAAAAAAGAGAAAAAAAAAGAGAAAAATAGGTCATCCATAAGTGAAAACCACACAATTGGTGCTTTGGATAAGTCCTTGGGTGAAAACTAGTTTTGGTGCCTTGGGAGGATTCGTTATTCACAAGCATCTTGCATCTGAAGGGTATTTCTACTTAGCCTAGGGCTAGTTCCACGTCTACCTCTGAGATTCCCTGTGGGCCCAATCCTGTCAAGCCTTGATCGGATTTGTCTCCTTTTATTCATCTGTGAGGGGCATGGTCTTGGCCTATTCCCCATCTTACGTTGGGGCATTTCTGTGACTTCACCTTCCTATGTATAAGCGCGTGGCATCTGCCCTTGTATATTCCCCATCTAACGCATTGGGGGCATCCATGCTTTCTTGGTTACCTGTGCATAGCTCTGGAAAACCATTAGAAAAACACAAAAACAATAGAAAATTGTTTCACAAAACAAAAAAACAATAGAAAATTGTTTCACAAAAAATGCAAAAACAATAGAAAATTGTTTCACAAAACACAAAAACAATAGAAAATTATTTCACAAAACACAAAAACAATAGAAAATTTGTTTCTCGAAAATCACAAAATAATAGAAAATTGTTTCACAAACAAAACATTCAAAATATGAAAAACACAAAAACAATAGAAAATTGCTTCACAAACTCCTAAACAATAGAAAATTGTTTCAAAAAACCAAATCTTGCAAAAGTATTTACTTTAATTTCCTTGCATTGTCTTGTTTCTTGCTTTGCTTGTTTATACATTTGTGTTGTTTGTTGCTTGGGCATACTTTGTTAGGATTCATCTTTTCTTGATTAGATTAGATTTATTCTTGCTTGTGCATATTGAGGTATGTTTTTGCATGCTAGTGAATCATGGTACATTGTTGTATTTGTTCATTATGTTCTTTGTGGGCATTTGATTGTGTTTGCTTGTTGCATGTGCATTGTTTTGTTATCACATCATCACATTACCATCAATATCATCACATCTAACATCATCTATACATCATATATCAAGAAAAAGCTAAGTATACATCATACATGAATGCTAAGATAATCATCACATATCGTATCATCAAATGGGGGCAAGAGGGATCGTAAATATCAAAATCTATCCCCCCACACCCATATCATCATATCATCCCATCCACTAAGTATGGTGCATCACATAAACAAACACATTTGATATATTCTACAAGATCAATCATCTAGAAATCAAAACACATGTGATACATCTACAAAATCATGATACATGTGAAATCAAATCATCTAACATCATAAACACATCTATCTATCCATATACTCAATCAAGAAATAACAAACAATGTCCATCTCATAAACACATATGTCATGTCAAAAATGTCCATATAATACATGTGTGATGTATCTGTCTCAAAAATGATAGATATACATAACTGTAGTACATCAAAAATGCCTTCATCTGAGGCATACAAAAGATGATACATCTATCAAAGAATAAAGGCCTTCATCAAGAGGCATATATGTCAATACAATACAATCAAGGCTGACTCGAGCCCTCAGAGGGGGTGGCTGGTCTATCTCGTGGTGGTGGCATAGCGAGAACATCACTTGGTCACCCTGGTTGTCCTCATGGCTGCTCCATTGAGGCCTGAGGCCTCTCTGATCTGGTCCCTCTGCTAGACTACTATTTTTAGGAAGGTGCCCATCATTCCACTGGAACTACCTCAAAATATAAAGATCTATAATAAGAGGCTCTGCCTCTGCTGTAGCTAGATCTCTGTGTGTTTGGGCCGTCACCATGTTGTACCATCATGTGCATCGATAATATGTTATCTCTACTGAAGCTTGGGAAAGCTTGGCCTGGCCCACTACATGCTCTGCTCTAAGCCTATCTCGCTCTAATATCACAAGCTATAGCTGGGCATGTGTCTACTGATATAGGCTCATCATCTGAGCCATCTGCGAGGCCATCTATCATATATATTGAAAGTGCACAACACTATCACCTCCCGGGCCAGCCTAGGCCCGAGCCTGATCTCACTTGGCTATCACTATCAAACTCTAAGCTCGAGCCTCGATCTCTTGGCTCTCACTGTCACACTAGTCTCTCTGTCTCTCTAGAGCCTTGTCTCTCTCTACTAGAGCATGTAGGGTGGCTATAGGGTGGATGTCATGCCATTAGTTATTCCACTAGGAATGGTCCATGTGGCCCTCTAGATGAATGACCCTACTCCAGAACTCAGGGCCTAGAAGGCTATGCAGATGCTTTTCCTAGACCTTACGGCCTCAGTCCCTGTACTTATGTGGTACCCTTCTCATCATGGGGTAATCCATCAAATGGATCCTTTAGGTCATGGCCTACTACACCCTCTCTCGATCACCACCATGCCAAATATCTCTCGGTGGTCTGGCACCTACTGCCCAGGCCTCCTCTGGGATAGTCAGACGTCGGGGTAAAAATTCACATACCAGTCCAAGTAATCATGCGTAGTCCCGGATCTCTAATCTCAGTAGCATTGGTTCCATATCTATGGGGCCACCTATAGAAACTGGCCTGGCTCGGGTCACCTATATACGTGGCCCCATGGTATGCCTCTCCAAGTCTCTATGGGCATACCATATGTCAGCTACGAAACCCCTATACCATGCCTAGCTAATGCTGACATCTGTTGACCCTATATAGCTCGATGATATAGCTCTAACTGCCAAGGAGAAAATGCTCTACTATGAAATCACTAATATCTATGACATCCTCTAGCCACTTGAATGTTCTGTAGGGTCTCCATATGATATCTCTCTCTAACAACTCATCGAACTCTCACCGGTACCTATATAAGCTACCTAGGTGGCCTCATACATCACCACCTACTGATACCCATGCCATGTAAGATGGCTCCTCTGGATCTTGAACATGAAGCATGCCCATGGGGCTAAATAGAAATGTGGTCCCATGACCAAATCTATAGTAGAGAGGCAGGCCCCACCATCTTCTGATGGTGGTAAGTAATAAGATGTAAATCCCAATAAAGGTGTGTGAGTATACACATGTCCCCAATAGTAGTGCTCCCACTAAAGATCCCATGTACCAATGTCATCAACCCTCATGGAAAATACATCCTGTCTTATCAGTGAGTAAAAACCCACTGATAAGTGCCATAACATATAGGGGTCCTTGGTATAGTGTAGGGTCAATGATGCACTCGTGAAATGCAACCATCATACCATCATGCGGTATATCATCTCGATCAAATAAATCTCAGACAGTGCCCTGATCTTCCTGGCATTAGAAGTGTACTCAATCAGTGTACCCAGGATGGGCACATGGAGAATCCACCACACATCCTCTAAAGTAACGGTCATCTCTCCCATAGGGAGTCGGAAGCACTGACTCTCACTGTGCCACCACTCTTGGCAAGGTCATAAGTGACCATGGCCTAGGTGATGGAAGGCATAGAAGGATGGCCCTACTATGTGACAATCTCACCAACGTATGTTCCCCTCTAGCTCGGAAATCCATGAATGTCACTCCCAAATTTGAAGCACTGGTAATCGTCTCTACTAAAAAAATTGATCCACTCATTAGTCACTAACATTTCTTCTAAAAATCTATATAGAATTTTTTAGGGTAACCCAAAAATCCTAAATTTTCTTCTAAATGCCATCTTTTTGGCATTTTATTCTATCCTCCATTGGCCTAGTGCACCTATGTACCCTTTCAAGGCATGTGCACCACTCTTTTGGTATATGCACATGTGCGTAATTTTCTCAAGGCACTTGTGCCATCAATCTTATGTCTCTGCGCACCCATTTAGGTGTGTGCACCACTCTTTCGGTGCTTACGCCATCACTCATATCCCTACACGTGCACATGTGCATAAACCCTATGTGTGTGCTAACCCTTTTAGTGTGTGTACATGCACACATACATGTGGCACATGCATGTGCGTGTGTGCCCATTTGAGTGTACTTGTACCTACACACATCTACCCTAAGCTACCTATGCCCCAAATAAGACACATGCGCTACCTTTGTGCATGCTTGTGCTGCTACGTGCACATGCACCCGACATGAATCCTAGACCTAAGTCCTAATTATAGGGCATTAATTACAAAATTTGACAAGAATGGTTTGAGTACTCACAAAGATGCCATCGTCGGTGTGTTGTTGGTACCCTCAAACTATGTATGCTAGTCTCAATCGGTCTGTGTGATCACCATCGTCCTCATCATTGTCAGAGCCTCGTGGTAAAAATCAATAGTGGTTGGTTAAAATGAATTGGTCGTGGTGATTTACCCCCTTGGGTGGGGTATATCAACCTATTTTTCACCACCGTGAGTGCCTGGAGGCTCATTTCGATTGTCATTTTCTCCTCTATTCACCATTGAATAATTATTTTAATTAAATAATTATTTTTATTTTATTTTTCACCATGTTGGGGCATTTTTTGCCATCCAATACCCCTTTCTTCTCACTAGGAAAATTTTATTGCTCCTAGGCAATTTTTCCTCCTATCCACACTCTCGTAGATAATTATTTTCCAAATAATTATTTTATTAATTTTTCCACTATACAAGGGCATTATTTGTCACTTGTTTCTTCTTTCTTCCCATGGTGAATTTTCTCTTGCACCTAGGCCCTTCATTCTATTTCTTCTATTTTCTTATATTTTCCACGACATTTTGGGAAATATAATATATATATATATATATATCACTTAAAATCCAAAATTCAAAATCCAAAAGTAAAAAAACCTACAAAAATAGGAAATTTTTTTCTTGCATGGTATCCTCTCCATATCCTACTAGTTTGTTTCACAAGATTAATATGACTCTACACATGGATTCTGGAGAATTCACAACCATTCACAAAGCTAACTTGCTTCATCATACTTTGGGGCACATCTTGTTTGGTGTTATTTACACTGTGTTGTGCACAAGGATTTCTACTTGGACCTCATGTCCATCATCATTTCCCTTGGATGTATCCTTTCTCGGGGCATCATTTTTAACTCTTTTCATCAATCACGAACATGTGGATATCTTCACTTGATAATGAAACATTTGTACAACTATCTTGACTATTGTTGGGTTGGATATGTGTGTTCGTACTTGTTTTCCCTATTACATGATCTTGTTTCCTTCTCGTATTGCATTTGATTTTCACAATAATCCACTATTCTCTCATGGATAATCTCCTTTTCAAAGACTATGATATATTGTTACAACAATAAACAATATATCTTAACAATATAAATTCTAACCTAATATTGTATATTGTATATAACAATATTAAATATTAACTAACAAACTACTTATTTACCTTTTGGTAAATACCAAACTATAATTTAAACATTAATATCCTAAGAGTTTTTTATTATAACTTGTACAAATTATCTAACAAGGTGGGAAGAACCAAAAACTACTAAGGATTACACATCGACACTCGAGGGGGAATTCTCCTACTAATTTTTTCTATGTTCAAAATTTTATACTATCTTTGAAGTATCGATGTATATTGAGTCTAAAAAGTGATAGGGGCACACATTTTTTGAATGTCTAGACACCCATAATTATGCCCGAGCAATTTAAATACTTAAATTATGCTAATTATCTCCTTTCCCACAAATTGGTGACATTTCATCAAAAGATCTCATCTTCTCTCCTATCATCGTTAATTAATTACACTATGCTAATTAATTAAGTCACCTATCCAACAAATATCCTAATTAACGACCTTCCGTTAATTAATCTCCCCTACTATCTAGACTAATTAATTATTATTAATTAATTAGCATCCCCTTTCATTTAACCAATAAATCAATATTCAATTGATTTAATCCCCTTCTATAGTCTAAATCATGCTAATATTCCTCTAAAAGCTTTTATAAGCTTACACATCTATTAATTAAATCATCTTGATTAATTAAAGGCCCCCTTTATCCACATGAGTCACTAAAGGACAAACAAACCCTCCTAAAGTTAACTCAACCCTATCTAAACCCCCCTTATCCATAACTAACTCAACATCCCTATTATCCCACATGCAAAGGGATGTAGTGATTCCTTTATCCATTGGGCTATATAAAGAGCCCTCCTCCTACCTTTACACTTACACCTAAATTCATTTGAGAATACAAAAGAAAAACACATAGAAAATAGACTAAAATCTTTCCTTTTTATTCTTGAGAATTCACCACTTGAAGAGTTAAACCTCTTTTTCTAGCCAAAGTGCTTGGGTCATATGGGAGGTGTCAAAAGGGTCTTGTAGCCCAACTTTGATAAGCCCTCATTCCTAGGTTCTTGGATATTGAAAACAACCACTTTGATTGCCATGGAGCCTACATAGGTCCATTTAATTTTGTTGTTAATCAAAAGAGTAGAGGTTCTTGACAAATTTGCATGCTTAGTTTGATTTATGCTTTGAAGTTCTAAATGCAAATAATGTTATTGTCTAACCTTGTTTAGCTCTTATCTTGATGGTGCTTTATAATTTTCTTTAACTTTGTTAATTAAAGACTACTAGGTGTTAGTTTTTATTTTCATTAACTTAGCTTAAGCACAAAACTATGCACATAGAATGAGACCACCATGATTTTATTGGAAGAGTTTATGGTGGTACACCATAATACAAATCCTTATCACTCATAGGACAATGGTACTTCTGAAGCTTTCAACAAGATTCTAGGACACAAAATGACAAAAATCTATGATGTTGGAAGAAAATATTAGGATAAAAAAGTTTATAATGTACTTTGGGAATATAAGACTACCTACAAGAGGTTGAATAAGGCCACACCATTTTAGTTGGTGTTTGACACAAAGGTAGTATTACCTATGGATTTTATGTTTCCATCCCTACGTATATCACGTGAATGAGGACTAAATGATGAACAAAATGTTGAGGAGTGCATAGACAAACTGGAATAGTTAGGTGAGCAGACATGCTATTGCTTGATGGAGCTAGAAGACAGAAAATGTCGGACATAAGGAATGCCATGATAAACATATTTGGAATAAGGCATTTAAGGTTATAAAATGGTTCTTTTGTATGATTCAAATTTTACGCAATACCTAGGAAAATTTAAAGTTCATTGGTTGGGACCATTTTTCGTAACAAATATACTTGATTCGGATGCCTATACATTGCGAGCCTTTGGATGACACCTTATTGCCCCGATGCTTGATAGGTGTTGGCGTGAAGCCTTACGATAAATAAATCTTCTTAGTGTTTATAATAAGGTAGTATTCCCATTTATATTAGATTTATATTTAATGAATTTTCCTTTTATGTCTTTCCTTTCATCTTTTTATGCTTTGTCAATTTAGTTGAGTTTTTGTTGTAATATGTGTGCTTGTGTGTGAGGATATGATTACTATATTTTGAGTTCATGGCGTAAAGGACCATGCATAATTTTAGCATGGGCTAGATCAAGTGTGGAGATGATTATTATTGGCTTCCATATTGATACAAGTTGGCTTGTTTGAAGGTGCATCCTATAAGGATGGCATGAGAGAAAAGGTGTTACGAGTCTTTGTGAATAAGGGTGTTCTAAAGAAAATTCCTTTGATTAAATATTACTTAGGAAAGATGATCACATAGTGTAACGTGAGGTAGGAAAAAAATTAGAATCTAATTGGGATATGGCATAATGGTTATGTAATTCAATGCGGGTAGGCACGTAGAGGAGCATTATGGCTAAGAATTAGTATAACTTGCTAGATGGTTATGACTCGGCCACACAATAATAAATTCATAGAAGTGAGTAAAGACAAAAAAGGTAATTTATTGCAAAAGTGACCTAAAATCATGGGTTGAAAGGATAATTTGGGTCATTGGAAAATTATAGAAAATGGTAAGGAGTAGTCATTTTCTACCCTTCCTTCGATGAAAAATTTGAGAAAAAAATATACCAAGCATTCTAGTAAGATAAAGATCAAAGTGAAGTGTAAATCAAATTAGTATGGGCATTTTGTGTGTAGATACTTGCAAAGAGGAAAGTTAGAAATAGTAGTAGAGCATGGGAGGAAATGGTTTGTGTAGAATTTAAGCGGTTATGGTTCACGGTACTCGGGTAGAAGATAATGTTGTGTCGTAGAGCACCTAGGGAAAACAAATTTGTATAAATATGGCTCGAAAGGATGAAATCTTAGAACGAAAAGGGTGGAGGTAGTAGAGAGAAATATTAACGGAGATATATTAGATAATGTAGTATCCCCTTGGTGTGCATAGGGTGGAAATATGGAAGTCTAAGCTCCCAAAGTGAAAGATAAGTGAATATAATAGAACAGATGAGCACGAGAAAATATTGAAGGCAGATTTAGAGAAGGTACTTCTAGGAATAGATGAAGAAGGAAACCCTCTAATTGATGACTCCATGAGAAGACAACTAGAGAAGACTAGAGTTCTACAACTTTATGAGCTTCCCTTTTTCATGAAGCCAACACATTTGTACCAATGGTTGATGTCGAGGGTACATGAAGATTTATTTTACTTCACTGGAAGAAGAATGAGGATTCTTTGCTTAATTGATTAAGAGAGTTATAAAACTTCAAATTATGGTATAAGATATGGGGTTAGATCTTATTGCTAATGCAAAGATAAACAAATTGGTTGTGGAATTGAGTTATAAGAAGTGTGAAAAGGAAGTTAAAATTATAGATTTGGATGATCTTATAATTAGGGTTTCCTCTAGACTGGTGAGATGCAAATTGGGAGCTTCTGAACGGTGGATGAACATCAATAAGAGATTAATGTATGTGGCACATAGGGAACACTATAACATCACGCAGTTTGTTGTGAATGGGATTATAGAAGAAGTGTGAGTGTAGAATGATGAGGGTGCCAAGATAACATGGGGGTTGATTCTACTCCTCATAGTGTTTTGGGAGATTGGAGTACTAGATGGACCAGAGGAAAACATGTGGGTTTACCCACCTATGCATAAATCTCCTATAGTACAATTCATAGGATACACTTGTGATGGGACGATTACAAGTACATACAAGGCATGAATGAATAAGTGGTATGACAGGTTAAGAGGGGAATTTGAGAACAAAATGGTCCCATTGTGGTTATGGAGTGCAACACTACACTCTTACACATTTTAGGATGGTGAATAGGAAGATGGTCCCCTGGTGCAAGCCACCGGTTTCCTTCACTATATGATACCTTAAGTATTCAGTGAAGATAATAAAATATGCACATAAGTTGAGCTTTGATGCGAGATAAGGTCGACTCAGATTTACAAACCTTATGGACAACATGTAATTATGATTTGAGGCCAACATACTTGGAGGTATTAGATCCTAAAATGTTGGACCTACATACCTAGCTTATGTCACTATTAGAGTTTTGATACGCATAGTTTTTGTATAATTGAGACCTAAGACTCAAGGAGGAGTTTAGGTAGATGTTAAAAATTCCACACTCCCATAGCTTGGCGAGAATAGTTATCCCACCGGTGAAAAGGGAAGGCAAAGAGAACATTGGGAAGAAGTAGGAGATGAAGAGGAGGGGAAACTAAACCACTTGTAGAAGAAAATGTACTATTCTCGGTAAATCAACGGTGGTCTTTGGAACCTCACGAGGGAAATGTGGAACATGAAATGAGTAAGCACACGAAGACTAGATTTTATGTAGTAAAAATATAGGAAAGGATTCTAATTTGGAAAACGTAGGTGCCTCATTGAGAGAAAAATTAGGACAATAATTTTTTGAGAAGTTGGAAAGGGAAAAGGAAAAATCCATGAAGAAACAAAAGATGCTCCTATAAGGAGAATAAGAGAGGAATAAATCGGTGAAAAATAATATTCCTATATGGGAGGAAAGACATGTGGATAAGGAAATAGATGACACTTTTTTCATCAATGAGGACACATGTTTAGGATCAAGCATGAGCATAGGAACACCAACTCTTAAGAAACAGATGATGAAGAGTAAGGCATAGAGGAATAAATGAATACCTCAGTTTCCTCACATGAATTATGTGGATAACCCTACAAAGGTTTTGCGAGTTTGATTTCATATTACGGTAGAAATAGACAAGTCACATGCTTGGGATTGGTTGGATAAAGATGGAGGGTGTTACACACAAGGAAAATGATAAGTTGGAATCTACCTAACCATGCAAAGGAGATAGAATTTGAGGTAAGTGATCACTCCATCAAAATAATGATTCTAAAGATTTAACTTGGGAGGAAGTATAAGGTAATAGATCCCAACCATTTAACTAATGAGTAGGTGTGCAATGCATTGAATAATTTGGCCTTAGAAGTAGTGTGTAGGACCTTGGATGTCGGTACTTTCTTGTCAAAAATTTAGTCACCGATAAGAGATAAAAAGAGTACAAGGTGGAAAAATTGAGGAAAGGCCTACGGGGGTATTAGAAGAGAACAAAAGGAGCATACTGACAGGTGACACACTGGTAAAATAAATTTTGGGACATTTTCCAATATTAGTAACTCAACCTAGGATTGATTATGAGGATGAAATGAATTACTTAGAATATTTAGTCGGGATGTTTCTTGAGAATATAAAAAGTGGTGCAAGGCCTTTAGAAGAAGAAATTACGAAGGATAAAGAGAATAATGAGTTAGTGTTGAGGTGTGTATCACTAAGATAAAGGATTTGTTCTCCAATATCAAAGAAGCAAGTGTAAAAGTTGATATATCCTTCAAAATATGTCGAAGTGAGATATTTTCATTGATATATGGTTTGTAGATGAGGAAGAAGTGTTGAAGACAATTCAAGAGAAGACCCTAACTAACAAGGTCAAGTACACATAGGTGATAAAAAAATTCCACGCATAAGGATAAGATAAATACAAAGAGGGAGAAGTTGTAAATACAAATAGGTGAGTTCTAGAAAATGATATTGGACCACATGGATGTGATTGATGGATCATACATAGAACTATCGGTGGTAAATCATGAGCTTAAGGGCGAGAGTTAACAAAATCACTCCTAACCAAGTACCGGGTTTTGTAGTGTATGTGTTTGGGAAGGATTTATAAGAGCTTGAGGAACGGAAGAAGGTGGTGGATGAAATAGATGTAGAATTTCTTAATCTCTTCCACCCAACTCCAGCTTGAGATAATTTTTGGGTATAAAATCTCTTTTTGGGCATTGAATTTTTGTTATCTCCTTCATTTGTTAATTGTGCACTTAAGAGGATCAAAGAATTGCATGGAAATCCAATTGGTTTGGGGTAATGTTGCACCCCTAAAATGGGATAAAGATAAGCAAGGCATGATATTTTTGATTCGTGAGGCAAGTATACCGAGAATGCATGGATGTAGAACGGGTAGTGCACAAAGGTTCACACCTAGGCATAATATATTTGATACTTATTTTACTTTTGAGCGCGGGATAAAAATAGATAGTGGAAAGTATGATTGGTGTTCAAGAAACATTTTTAGAATAGATTAGTGCATGGATAATTACAAATGAAGTAAAGGATTATTTGGGATGAATCACATGCACAAGAAGATCAAGATACATGCAAATTTGAAGCTAATAATAGGATGGCTAAAGGGGAAGTAAGCGTATCCAAATTGACTAAGATAATGTTGATTCTAAATTATGTGAATTTAGAAAAATGAATCATTATGATTAAAAATTCCCTTGTAATGAAGTCTTTAAATTAGGATGTTACATTAAATATAAAGATAATCTATTATTAGTGAATCTTACATGCTTTATAGTTATCCTAGTATGCACCCATGGCTATTTTGAGCATGCAACCTATTTTGAGAAGTGTATGGGTGGTGAAGGGAAATTCCCCACCCCTATAAGTATGTAATGTATTTCACTATTTTGTGTGCCATGTGAGTTATGAATTGTGATGACCATATGTGCTAGAGTATTGCTGCTGGTATGAACCCATGTGCATGAATTTTATGACATTATTGTTATGTATTTATCTTCTAGTTTATAATGAGTTAATATAATGGATCATTGTGGATGGATATTGGTTGTTGATGTCTCTATTCATGGTACTTGTATGGTAGATCTGATCTTAATTGTTATCTGAACCTTTATGCTTTCTTTATTATGTGTGTTTCCAAATTAAGCTCATGGATCTAGTTGTTATAATGGAATATGCACTTTGATTATGGTTATTATAAACATGCATGATGACACCTTGGTAAGACAATACCAAAGAGGGACCTGGTAGCCGTGAACTTTGAGTGAGCACTCATATATGTCTTAGTGATGTGTCGGTGGGCCCAAGCATTTGGGTTTTAAAATAAAGACTACATTTTCTCAAGGTGTAAGGAGGTCGGGATCCAGAGTTCATCATATTGGAACATTCCATCGGATCAAGTCAACAAGATCAGCTTGTTCTTCGTCATCGACATGATTCTTCCTCCTTCTTTCTCCTTCTTCCTCCTTCTTTATCTCTCTTCAATGTTATAATTTTGTATTAGGGTTGCACTTTTCATATGTCTTTAATGTAATAAAAGGTAACCTAAGGTTTCTAATGTAATAAGTCACCTTTATGTTATAAAAAGGGACTTCATGTTTTCCTAGGAGATGAAATTTTTAAGTTATGTCGAGACATATGAAGATTCATTGGGGGGCATATGAAGAGTCACCCCTCTTCTTATAAAATGTAAAGGCCTCTCATTTTCAAGGGGTTACAAATTTGTGAATTCATGAGAGAGCATTTTCCTACTTGTGGAAGAACAAAGAGTTATCCATTTTTCTTCTATTTTCCCCCTCACTATTTTTCCTCCATTCTCATACTATGTACAACTTTAATTGAAATTCTAATTAAGGAAGAAGTTTTTGTTTTCCAAGGCATATGAATGTGTGCATATTTATATGTATGGTTTCCTCTAGCCAGTAGCATGAAGTTTTGGTTGTTTCTTCTCATAAATACATGTGTTGATATTTATAACTCATGTGTGTAGGAATATGAGTTTCTACCCACATAATTAGTTCTTCCATATTTTATTCTCACTCCCTTTCCCACTCTCTAGACAAAGTATTCTCTAGTAAGAGATTGATAGATTTTCTGCAAGGTCGTGGAGTACCCCTTTTGGATCCCTAGCCTTAAGGCCACCAAGAAAAACCCACATTTTCATGTGCATGCAAACACGGAAGTTGCACCATTTAAGCAGAGGGACTTTGATTCCTAGAGAGTTGGAAAGAAAACCATTAATTTGTCTAGCCAACAATTTTTTTCACCAACATTACAAAACTTGTTACACCAAAGTAGAGAAGTTATGGTGTTCCTTATACTTCATGACTTCTAAGCTTTGTTGATATCTCCTTAATCATAAGACATATTTTGTCACTAGATTCAATCCTCTTAAAGTTATGCATTCCAAACCATATCATAGTGATTACATCACTTGATGGCTTATGTGTATGACTAAATTTAACCAAGAATTCATGTTGCTGAAATCTATCAAGGGCAAGAAATTACCGATCGACTTGGGAAGCTCCCTCCTAATAATTGACCACCCCATGAACAATTTATTGATGATTCTATCAACACTATCGATCAATGTAGTCATTATTTTACCCTCAATACTTCTTTCTAACCCTAAGCGTGCCGACCTATCACCCAACGGGCATTGGTTGCTCAACCGAGGAACACGCGGGTGCCAAGACTCTCTTTTGTGTGAGATTTGTGAGAAGGTTCCACCATTAATAGGGGTTTATTTATAGATATAGAAATACATGCATCCTAAACAAAGAACATAAAACTAGCAGATCCACACACACACCCATGAATTAAAGAATGTAGATAAACATTGAATGAACCATAGGAAAACAGATCTGAGCTATAACATGCTAAATATTAGAAGGGTTTACACCCATAAACAAGATATACAGAATGAACCCATATATATATATTGATTTAAAAGAGTTATGGTAGCCACATTATAGTCAAAAGGGTCATCTCAGACCATATACAATAAGTGATAGAGGTCCAACCTATACAACAAGCTCTGAATAGAGTTTCGGCTATGCCCTTCTTACTATAACCCATTTATAGACCCTAACATCAATGCCAATGCTTAATGACATTCTATATAGCTCTCTAGTACCCTAAATCCTAAACCCTAGTGTAACCTAACATTTTCATGACAGTTCATTGCCTTGCCTTCTACTTCTTGGTACCCATATATGCATATGTATATCTCACCTCTCTTTTATGCCTCTCCATACACACATCAATCTACCTCTCTCTTCCTATCCTCTCTCTTTTTTGGCCAAACATTACTTTATATAATATCATCACCCTCCGTCATGCCTTCTCTAAGTGCAGATCACATGCCAAGTGTTGATGTGGTCCTTCATAGGTGAATGTTTATCCCTTTGCAAACATTCCACTCTTTGTAATGATGTCTCTAGGAATATTCCCTATGTGGAATATCCTTTTCTTGGCCTCCAAGGCTCCAGGATGGTACCTTATCCACTTATCACACCTATTCAGGTCCTCACACTTTTCCTCAAGTGCCTCTAGAATGCCAAATATGGCTAAGTCCTTTAAACCCATGTTTTGCCTCCCGCGCGCCCTAGTTTTACTAAAACCCTTCTTAAACCCCTTTTTCATGTGTGCTTTCCTCTTGAGTTCCCTTCTTCTCACTGGTCCTGCATGGGAACACCTCTTGGTACTTAGCCAATATTTTAGGGTCCAACATCACCCCATACTGCATGTTCTCTGTCCTTGGAAACAACCTGCTTCTTTAAAGAATAAAGAATAGTGGAACTAGGACAATTTGGATATAGAACAAAAAAATAGAAGAATTTGATATTGTTGTAGGAGTGGGAATTCCTTCTTCATGGTTACCTCAATCTTCTCCTAGGAATATACCTCACCCTACACCTACTGAAGTAGGTCACCTATTAGAGTGCTTACTTCATCAAAACTCAATTTGTTTCTCTTAGCATTCAATGTATCTACAATGCCTTCTAGTTTCTTGCTAAGATCACCTAACATGTCCATTCTGCGAGTGACCTAGGGATATAGCTCCTTAAGCCAATTCTTAACAAAACCTGTAAGGTTTTGATTGCTTCCAAATTTTTCTCAACCTTGGCTAGGATCTTATCATGCTCCACCCTGTTGCCTTTGTTCTTTTCTTTAAATTCCTTTAGATCTACCTCATGTGTAGCAACCAATATGCTCACTACCCTATCTCTATCAACACAATTTTCATATATAGCCTCATCCATTTGTGTGGTGGTATTTACATTGGAAAGGATCTCGAAATACCAAGTAACCATCTCCCCAATCTTTAGTTTTTCTTCCTCCTTTTGGTGCACCATCACCTCTTCCGTCAACTCCAATGCAAGTGTCCTCCTTTGTATGGTGAGGATGTGGGTCAAGTCTTCCAAGAATTACATGGTTGACTCATATTTCTACTCAGGCGGGGCCAGGTATGGGTGCTTCAAGATTATGGCATCTAAAATTACCTATATCTTCTTATGGATTTTGTGAAACTTTACTTTTTCATTCCTTATTTCACTCCTTAACTTCACACCTTTGATCAATTCCTTCTATTTTATATCTTTTTCCTGCTCAATGATCTCCTCATTATTTTTCTCAAGATCTTCCTCCAATACCCTTATTCTATCATTTTTTGAAGAGTCTTACTTCTACCTCTACCTATACTTTGTTGAGCACGCTACAAAATTTCTCATCGGATAGTTGTTGGGCATTCACCAAAGGGTTTACTCCCTTGGCATCTAGTATCTTCATCAATGCATCTTGGTTGACCTCGAATTCGGGTTCATCAACATGGGACTCAAAATCCCAAGATAGAATTTTCCTTGTGCATGGGTACACACCCTCTTCATTAAAAGAAGACCATGCAAGGAGTTGGTTTGTAGGCACGGTACTTTGGAAACATGTGTGCATAGTACCTTATTTGGATCATTAATGTAAGTCATTTATTGTTCTTACATTGCTACTATGCCCTTTCCACTTGAGAGAGTTACCTTTGGGAATCTTACAACTATGTTGGGGTCTCGCCCATGCTTCCATACTCCTTTCCCATAATTGCTCTTTCCTTTGTTTCCTTTAGTACTTCCTCAACACTTTACACGATTTCATGCTCTACCAACTATTGGATATTCCTAATACTTCCCTCTCTATGGTATTATCCATCTAATCCTTTTTTGGGGTAGGGGTCTTCGATCCTTCATGTCTACTTCTTCACTTCCTCCCTAGTTATGGGTGCCTTCCTCATCCTCATTCCTTTATTCATTTATCTCCTCATATGACTCTTGTACATCATACACAGGGTGATTCTAAGCCTCATCGCACTCTTCATCATCCTCATTTCCCTTGTTGGCCTACATTTTATTATTTTCTTCTAATTCCTCCTTTTCTTTTACTCTTTTCTTCTTCCTAACTGGTGATTCCAATATAGGAGACTTTTATTTTTCTTCTTCCCTAGGAGACTCCTTTCTAGTTGTCGATTCTTCTTTTACAATAGAATTCTCTTGCTCTAGAACCTCTTCCTCAGGTTTCTTCTCTTCTTCTTCTATGGGGGAATTCTTCCTCCTTTCATAGGTGTTTGGTCCTACACCCAACTCTTGAGCACCTACTGAGACTACACTATATTTGTGCTTGGTGCCTTTTTCTTAGGAGCCTCCTCTCTCTCTCTCTCTTTCTTGGTGTGGCCTTATTTCTTATGGTGGGGTATTTTGGGATAGAGACATAATTTTCAATGTAAGCACCTTTCTCATACTTAGGCCTTATACGTAGGTATACCCTTGTTGCGGTCCTCCTAGTAATAGGAAATGTCACTAGTTTCAACATATGTACATCATGGGAGACATACTTCTCCACATAGGTGCGCTTCTTGGGATATATCAATTTTTTGTGCAGCTTGAGGTAATTTTAGTCTGTCATATTAAGGTCAAACCTTAGTTTCTTTTTCTCTTTGAATCGATTGACCGTGGCTTGGAAGTTTTGTGATGTGAAGGGTTACGAAAATTTGCACTAGGGACCCTTGGCACCATCTATCAGAGTAAACTGCCAATACAAAAATGTTATTATATGGTGAATTCAGCTTGACCTTACAGTAAAGTAGGTAATTGCTCAAGTCTTCTCCATTCAATGTTGAATGTGTCACGTATCTACTTATACCATTTTTCTAGGTGTGCCTTGTGGGAAGCTGTCATGATGTCACTAGTGTATTGCTAAAATATTTTGGCAGAGGAAGGGTTCTCATCTAGGTATTCGCAAACAAATTTAGCTATCTCATCGGGAACTCCAATCTTTGAAAATACAATGGTAAGGAGGAAATTACCAAACATGATCTTCTCTTCATTGCACACGATGTTGATGATTTCTTCTACTATGAAAGCTAATGGGTTATAGATGGTCCCTTCCAAGATCTTATGAAAAATTTCAATCAAGCCTTGTTGATCTATGTGCTTCTCTCTTGCACATTCAACTTTGTAACCAAGCACATGGCCATCCTCATTATAGGGTCAAGCGCAAACCCTTCTTGTATTTATAATCTTTGACCATCTTCTTAATGGCATCCTTATCATCCAAGTCATCATCTAATGATTCTCCTTTGCAAATAAGACCAGTAAACTTAGAAATCATATGGGTAGTTATTCATATCCTTCGTCCTACAAAGTAGAAGTTGACTTCATGCATTCACAACATTAACCACTAGTATAGTCTCCCAGGTTTTCCAAAATAGGGCAACTCACATAGTTGCAATAACCCATCCTTCTCCATTTTCACCTTTACCTCATCATCGTAGATATACATTCCATCTAGTTTCCTCTTGTCTATAGGGTGAACCAGCTTGAATGCCATCTCATTCTGTGGTGCTTTTTTGATGGTTTTAGTAACTCATGGCCATCTTTCAAACATATGATACCCATTCCTTACTAATTAATACGTCATTTGGATATTGCATTTTTGCATACCATTCTTCATTAAACTGGTGGAGACATATTATCCCCCTTTCCCTTCAATTTCTTCCGTGAAATGTTTCTACTTTCCTTGGTGTCATTTATTCATCGAGATCCTTAAAATTTCTTCCTTTATCTTGATCTTGGCTCTGCTCAACTTTGCAGCTCCACTCCATTATGAAAATCCCTTCAATCATGTGCCCTAGTTGTAGAACCCTAACCTAGAAAACCCCTTTTCCACAAGACAATGTAACACCCACGGGATCCTCTCACACAACCTTCTCCGCTCATGCCCATGTACTATTTTTCCACTCTAGTTCTTGATCAAACTAGCTATGCATGTAAATCTTCACAACCCTTTTCATACAACTTTTCTTCAAGGATGCCCTAGTTTGTGAGAGCTCTTTGATAACACAAATAAAAGGTAAATAATAATACACCCGACCTTCTACTTATAGCTTTCATTTTTTCCATAATAAATGTCATGCCACCTACCAACATACTTTTGCATTAAAGGAGGATTTTCATAATGCCAACCTTTAGCACTTTTACCCCCATACCAAATCCTACACAAAAACTTCTACAACATTCTATCATGTAAAAATGCTTCTTGACTAAATATCCTTACGCACATTCTTTCATTTCCGAAGGAACTTCTTTTTCCTTATATTTATTTTTGACATTGCTTACCTCTTGTTGTTCCTATGCTTCTCACCTTTGTATGTGGTTTTTATAAATTCTTTCTAACACAAAACTCCTCATGTTCACCTTTTCTACACATGCTCTTCTAATCTATGCACTATTGTTCCTTCAACTCAGGCCATCAAAACACAACTTCCAATACCATCTTTTAGTACTTATTACATCACTTCACCCCACACATAAATATATGCACAATCCTCTGTGCATAGAATTTTTTTGAAATAGTAAGTGGCCTTTGGTACACAATGCACACACACAAAAAAGAAAGGGAACAAGAAACAAGAAAGGGAAACATAGAGAAGGTAAATACATTAAGGGAAATCCTAAGTTAATTGGAAATACTACCTTATTTACAAACAAAAAGAATACTTATTTATAGTAGGGATTCAACATGCTCTCATTGAAATGGCCTAGTAACCATGTTCCATCCAATGTTTGTAACTGGAAAGTGCTTGAATCAAGTATATAGGATAAAATGTATGGACCCATCCAATGGACTTTGAATTTCCCAAGATGGTGTAAAAACTTAGAATCATACAATATAAGCATCTACCTAACCTCAAACTATTTTTTCTTGATGTGTCTATTATGCCATGCCTTCCTCCTAAATTTTTCTATTTTCTAACTCCATTGAGCAATAGCCTACCTCTCATCTAACGCATTAACTTATCAATCCTCTCCTCAAGCACTTTGTTCATCATCTAATCCTCTTGCATGCACTATACACAATGATGGTAACATGAATTCAATAGGTAACACCACTTCGTGCCAAACACCAATTGAAAAGGTGTGGCCTTATTTAGTCTTTTATAAGTAGTCTGGTATGACCATAACATAGCAAAAACTTTATCATCCCAATCCTTTCTTCCCACATCACAAATATTGGTTAACGTGTGATTCATAATTTTGTTAAATGCCTCAACAATCCCATTAGCTTGTGGGTGATAAGGGGTAGTCTTGTGGTGGGCTACCATGAATTCTACCAACAAGATCCTAACTGTCTCATTCAAGAAATGAGTACCCCTATCACTTGTTAAACTCGAGGGCATCCATATCTGTTGATTATGTTTTCCCATAAGAACCTAGCTACTATTACCATTGTGCAATCCCTTATAGGTTCCACTTCTACCCACCTTATAAGATAATCTATGCATGTAATGATATATCATGAACCTTTCCTTCGCACGGCTAGGGAAATAGGGCCTATGAAGTCAATTTCCCACTTCTCAAATGGTTTTGCACTAGAAATCAGTCTTAATGTCATTTCATCCCTTTTCTTTGGCTTACCAAGGAGTTAGGAGTGGTCATCGGCCTTGTAATACTTGATACAATCCTTCTAAACCATTTCCCACCAAAACCTACTAGAAGGATCTTGTGTACGGTTGAATTCTTTGCATAGTTTCCTCCTGCAATTCCACCATGTGCTTCCTCCACTATTTCCACATGTGTATGTTTTAAGACACATCGATGTAAAACCTCATCATGGACTAGCTTGTATAAGTCTCAACTAATTAACATACAGGGTGCGACAAATATGGATACTCGCTTCCTCTACAAATTCTTCATTCCCTCCGGTGCCACACCCATTTTGAGAAACACAACAATATCTTCAAATCCAAAGGGCGTGCTCTAAAATATAAATAGTTGCAAATTTGGAATTGTATCCTCAATGCTCTGCGCATCCTACCCTAATTCAATCCTTGTTAAATGGTTAGGTCCCAAATTACTCTTACCCAATTTCACAACAACCATAATGTCAAAATCTTGAAAAAATAGGTCCCACCTGCATATGCACCCTTGTAAAATGGGTTTGTTTACCAAATATTTCAATGTCATGTGTTCCATGTAGAATATAAAGGGTGTTACCAATAGATACTACATGAATTTGTGCATCGTGTAGATCATTAAAAATGCTTCACGCTCAGTAGTAGTATAGTTCTATTCTACTGGGGTTAGCTTCCTACTAGTAAAACACAAGGGGTGGTCACAAATTCCCTCTCTAGGTTTTGCTAAGATTTCCCCAATTTCCATCCTTAAAGCATAACATGTGCATGGAATGGATTATCTCAAGAAGGAAAGTGTAATATGGGTGCAGTGATAAGCCTTATTCTTCATTGTATCAAATTTCATTTGTTGTGCCTCTCCTGAGTGAAATGTACTTTTATGTTTAAAAAAAAATTCTAATGACATGGAGATCTTGGCATACCCCCCAAAAAATTTTCGGTAATACCCCGTATGCCCAAGGAATCTTCACATTGCGCTCTGACTTGTAGGGTGCCCTAATCCCACAATAATGAAAACTTTGGTAGGATCCACCAAAAAGCCTTCCTTACATATGATATGCCCCAAAAGGGTTCCAAATGGAGTACTGAAAAAACATTTCTTAATGTTGAGGGATATCCTCAATTTCTGACATCTTTCAAACATCATCCTTATATTTTCACAATGGTCCCTCACTAATCCATATATAATCTAATCATCAAGGTATACTTGAAGAAACTTATGGATGAAGTCTTGAAATGCCTACACCACAACGCATGAAAACACAATAGGCACGTTATTCAAGTAAAAATGACATGAATGTGTAGGAAAATATTCCCCATTCAGTGGAAAAAGTTTCCTTTTATTAGTCCTTTGCATTTCTAACTTGATGTTATCTAGAGAATTCATTTGTGAAAGAATAGATCTCGCACCCAGATACTCCTTCTGGGATCTCCTTAGTGAAGGGGTTGGAAAAGGTTCGATAACACATACCACATTCAGATCCCTATAATCAACATAAATACTTATCCTCCCATCCTTATTAATTATTATGGCCATCAAACTTATCCATTATGATTCTTCAACACCCTCAATGATTCCTGATGCGAGCATCTTGTCAATCTCTTCCTTGACTTTGACCCATAGATTTACATTCATTTGATAAGTTCTCTTCCAAATTGGGTGCATACCTTCCTTTAACTTGATATTCATTTCTCCCAAGGAGTGGTGAACTCCTTTAAGCTCATGGTACCCACACGAGAACAAATCCTAAAATTCGTGCAATAGATCAATGATCTTTAAAACCTCCTTTTTGTCTAGTAATATCCAATAATAACCTTCTTAGGTTCTTCCTCTAAACCAATGTTAACCTTCTTGGTTTTCAGGGGGTCATGTTAGGTGCGCGCTTGCTCATCAAAACTATCCATAACTTTGTTTTACCCTTTGTATGGTTAAGATATAAATTTTCCACTTCTTCACCATTGATCACATAAAACAATTTTCCTCTCTCTTTTTCCATGCTTCGCATGCTCAATTTGTATCTCCTTTGATTCTTCCTCATCAAAGCGTAATTCTAAGCTAGGTTCACCCAATAATTCAAGTATTCTATCCTCCACCATGACACTATCTCCCATATTTAGGTGCTTAACAACCTATAATTTCTCGTCCACCAATGGCTTAGTACTTTGATATTCAAAAGCTTGAAGGAGGTCAGCCGTGAACTCCTACCAGTTTCTTGTTTGATGGTGCATCTCTCGAGTGAGTTTACCATATGTGTGTAACCTTCTATGATGGAGTACAACTTATGTACCCATAGGGAAGGCAGAAAGGCTTTGTGGCTCCCATCAAGGCCTTCTCACATGCTTGGATGTGAAATGAGGAAGGTTCCTTCCCATGATAATCTTGTATGATATTAGGTTCATTACTTCGGGAAAACCTAACAGAGAACACAATTCTCACTTCGCACCACTCTAGAAGGTTATCACAATGGGTCGCCCACCAACATGTTACAGTCCCAAGAAAGGTATAGCTAAGCATACTTCTCCTTTTGATCTCACATCTCCATTGGGTCTCCATTTCTCGTAGGAAAACATTAGGTTCAGCTCCTCAGAATAACTTGGAAAATTCTTTCCTCCTAGGTGCTTGACTAAGCACACCTTTATTACTCTTGTCATATAGCCTCTTAAATGCCTTCCGAATAACTCATATGTCCCGTGTGCCTAATTTTTATATGCCACACTAGTTTTATCACTTATAGATTGAAGCATATTCCCACTGAATAATGACCTCTTTTGGTTATTGCAAAACTTCGGGTCTGGATAGTGCGGGTAGTTTTTGTCTAGGTCTTATTCTCCTAAAGGATTAATATAGGGCGTTGACTTCCCATCTATCAAAGGAATGATAAAACATTCCTCTTTGTTCTCAAAACTTATATACCCCTTATTGAAATGCAAGTCAACATTGTTCTTATAGCACTAGGGGTGCCCAAGTAACATTGGAAAGTTGTCTTCCTCAAAAGTGCTAAGAATTAAAAGTCCCTAGTGAATTTCTCCCCTTGGATAGTGATAGCAACATCCTTTAAAACAACAATGGGCATTGCCTTTGTTTTGTTAGCCATATACAAAATTTTGAAGATGGCCATAATGGGGCCTTTCCATTTGATTCTAAGTGTCGGGGTGAGAACATTAACTTCCACACCAATGTCTATAAAAATATTGCTTAGGATTCATCCATCAAAACTACATTTAAGGTAATCTCCTTATTGTATTCGAGGTTGTGGGGAGAAAGGTTATCATGCAAAACTCCCTCTCTTGCTCGTTCTAACGCTTGGTATCTTATCCCTCAACCATTATCCTAACAGAGGAATGATATTCTCTTGGTACAACATCTTACACACCTCTTTGACATCATCTATATCTAACTAAGGGACCTCAACACTTTTCTTCTACCCTAACTTCTTGGATTTCTCCTTTAGACATTGAATTTCCCCTTGAAGACTCTTGATTACGTCCATGGTCTCTTGATAGAATTCATTTTGATGAGTAGGGTCTGGATACTTCCCATACACCACATATTCTCTTGTAATTAGTGGTCTTTTCTTTGGTATTTCACTAGCATGCACAACCACAACTCACATCGTCACCAAGATAAGTTCTAACTTTGTCTCATGTGCCACTATTAGCATCCAATGTCAGTCTACTTTCTTCATGCTTACCATCTCGGTGCCCTTGTCTTTCTGTTGTTAATGGATCATGTGTTCAATTAGTTTTAGGCAATCCTCATACTTTTGATTCTTCCCACACCACGAGGACTATGGCATATCGGGACATTTACACTTGTAATTCTCTACGGATCCATAGTTATAACAAGTTCTGCAAGGAATTTACCTCTTCCACATATGTGATTTCCACGGCCTCTAAATCCTTTGTGAAAGCCTCTTCCACAAGCTCCTCCATCCGTGCATCCTTCATAGTGATGACCATCATCCTTGGAATTGTTTGCAATGCTTTTCTGGCACACACCATTATCAATGACATCATGTATTTGGTCAATCAATCTAAAGTTTCATGGGTAGTAGAGGTGAAAATCTTGCAATATCAAGAAAAATTTTTACGGATCGTGCATTGTACTAGTGGACACCTATTTGCATCATGATCTCCATGGAAATTTTTTTATTCCACCATCATGGCACGTACCAATCTCTCGAGGAAAGCTATCTTTCATATGTCCCTCTACCTCACAGTCCATGCACCATAGGCCATTGTGAGACTCATGGGCTGAGTTCATAAATAGCTTCTCCACCGATTTTGATTACGGAAATTTGAGCTTCAAGAAAAGGAATAAACTGGTATCCACGCTTCCCATAGCCTCAACATATAGGGCAGCTTCCAGAGCCTCACACGGGTCTGCAGTGAAATTCTTATGTTGAATTTCTCTCCTAAAGGGCATTATTATTCATCCAACAAACCATTGAGCATGATTAGAAGGATGAATATCATAAGAAAATTTTGACAAGAGAGTCTTAAAATGTGCATCATACTCCCACACACTCTTTGTCATACCTTGTTGAATCTCCTTCAATGCACTAATGCACTTCTGTTCATATTGAGTAATATGGAATTTAGCTAAGAAGGCATTACACAACATGGTATAATCTACTATTGTTTGGTGGGGGTCATACTTCCGATTACTAACTATGCCCATTCCCTTACAACATCATTACAAAATGACTTTCCTTCTTTTCGGGTAGTGATCCCTTTGTGTGTCATAAAGCATCTCACATTCATGTACATGTTCTAAAACATCCTCAACACCTTTTGTAATCTAGCAGATGTAAAGATATATCAAAAATGACCTTCGAGGTAGTCAAGGCCCTTTTCCGCCCGATCCAAAACCTAGATTCCCTCTTACATTTCCTCCATCACCAGATCTACTAGATCCACCAACACCTATCCCTCTTGATCCACTAGATCCACTAGGTCCATTAGGTATTTTAGTTCTATTCCATCAAACCCAACAGATCCTCCTCCCGTAGTGGAAAGGGTCTTGAAGTGGTCGCACCTTGTGTCCTCACTTTGTCACGTTGAACTATACACCAACTATTTATGATATTTCACCGCTACGGATGTGTGTCCCGTACCAATTCTAGACATGATACCCAAGATTTGTGTACCCATACTTTTCCCAAATGTCATTCCAGACAATATACCTCTAAACATAGGAAATGATTGTGTAACCATATATGTGCCAAATGAAAAGTTATACCTCATAGGTGTTGATCGATTACTTCCACCAATACCAAATGGGTCGAGTAATAATTATCTATATATTTGGAAAACTAAACAACAGGGTTGGTCACGGGTGGATTCAGATATGCACCAATGACTCTTATCCTTTCTTCATATGATGATATTTCTCTAGAATTTGATAGGGTTTCTCTTTTGCACTTTCCAAGATGGGGTAGAATAGACTTCTCATATTCCACATCCTCTGCGTGAACCTCAAATCCTTCCCGCAACGTTTACCTCCATAAATCCATCACTCCCATAATTTTTTTGTTGTCTTATCAACTCCCTCTCCTGAGCCTCATTATACTTAATTCATCTCTCTTCCCTCTCCATTTTAGCCATAAGGTCCACCATCTTCCTCCACTCTAGCTTCCTCACCCAACACTCAGAAGAAGCTTAGACAAGCATAGGAAATGCTTTCAAACTCAGTGTAATGATCACGATATTTAGAGCTAAAGGGATAACACACAAGAATGGCCCTCTTGGATCCCTCAAGAACTCAAAATCAATAATCTCTGGACATGAATACATATAAATAACATACTCAAAGGTGTAACTTGTCAACACTCTACTCCACCAATGATCAATAACATGCATCTAAGTAAGATCAACAACATGTAACATATGATACTAA
Source organism: Taxus wallichiana var. yunnanensis (assembly GCA_018340775.1). NCBI lineage: Eukaryota > Viridiplantae > Streptophyta > Pinopsida > Cupressales > Taxaceae > Taxus > Taxus wallichiana. The sequence continues at coordinate 527,622,625 of CM031238.1, forward strand.
TATTGGGTCCATACGCAAAGTTCTATAGTACGATCTTGATCTAGATGCATACGCCAAAATTCAATCATACAAATCCACTGGAAAACAAAAAAATAATGTCTCATATAACTCATGATACAAATTTTCTTCTACCCATTTACGTGCATAAAACTTAGGTCCATCACTAAATATCTGAGAAAACTCATCCTCCATGATTTTAAGCCATGTTTCGACATTGTCCAAGGTCAAGTCCTTTGTCATCATGCACCATTATCACAACAACTTTGAAAAGGTGTCCTGGAAATGAAACCAAGATGTATTCATTATTGTACCCTCAATACTTCTTTCTAACCCCAAGTGCTTTGGTGTATCACCCTGTGGCTTTGGGTTATCACTGAGGCACGCCTAGGTGTTGGGCCCCTCTTTTATGTGAGATTTGTGAGAAGGTTCCACCATTAATGGGGGTTTATTTACAGAGATAGAAATACATACATCCTAAAATAAGAACATAAAACTAGCATATCCACACACACACCCATGCATTAGAGAAGGTAGATAAACATCGAATGAACCATAGGAAAATAGATCTGAGATATAACATGCTAAATATCAAAAGGGTTTGTACCTAGAAATGAGATATAAAAATGAACCCATATATATATATATATATATATATATATATATATATATATATATATATATATATATTGATTTAAAAGAGTTTTGGTGGCCACATTATAGTCAAAAGGGTAATTTCAAACCATATATAGTAATTAAAAGAGGCCCATCCTACACAACATGCTCTAAACAGAGCTCCTGGCTATTCCCTTCTTACTATAACCCATTTACAGACCCTAACATCAATGCCAATGCTTAATGACATTCTATATAGCTCTCTAGTACCCTGAATCCTAAACCCTAGTGTAACCTAACATTTTTGCATCATTTTTTTCCCTGCCTTTTGCTTCCTAGTACCCATATATGCATATGTATATCCTTCCTCTCTTTTATAACTCTCCATACACACATCAATCTACCTCTCTCTATTTTTGGCCCGATAATTACTTTAAATAAGATCAAATCCCACCACTTTCCTTTTCTAAGTGCATATTGTGTGCCAAGTGTCAATGTGGTCCTTCATAGGTGAATTTTTATCCCTTTACAAACCTTCCACTCTCTGTAATGATGTCTCTAGGAATATTCCCTACATGGAATATCATTTTCTTTTCCTCCAAGGCTCTAGGATGGCACCTTATCCACTTATCATGCCTAGTTGGGTCCTCACACTTTTCCTCAAGTGCCTTTAGAATGTAAAATATGGATAAGTCCTTTAAACCCATGTTCTTCCTCCCACACACCCTGGTTTTACTAAAACCCTTCTTAAACCCCTTTTCGTGCATGCTTTCCCCAAAGTGCCCTTCTTCTCACTAGTCCTGCGCACGCATGCCTCTTGGTACTTAGCCAATATTTTAGAGTCCAAAATTAAGAAGACACTCCCTCAAAATTAAAATCTTCTTCAACGGTTTAGAATTTTGACAAGGGTGAGGTTCCAAAGTATCATCATCATAGGTCCTTGGGGAACTCTTATTCCTATATATTTCAAACTAAATTTTGAGTGCATCAACAACATGTATGAGTATGAATCACTCATTATGGGTCTCAAACCATTATCATGTTTGGTGTTCAAATCCCCGACATATTTAGGGAATCTCGGTTTATCATAAGTTAAATCAAAGGAACTTATCAATTTTAAAATGAAAATTTTCAAAAATACAAAATTGTTTCCACTTTCATCCATTATATAATCCAAACAGTTCCTTGTTCATCCAAAACATTCGCAGACACCATGAATTCTCTTGCATCACTCATTCCATTATCAACTAAGGATTCCAAGTTGTTTATTATTATATATAGACTCGACCAACCATATCATACCAATGAACTCCCTTCCATTAATTTTGTCAAAAAAATCAATCAAATTTTTGGTACACTTCAATTCTATGATTTGTTTTTGTTATTCTAAAATACCCTTCAATCTATCTATGAACACTAAGAGGTATTTTATGCAATGAACTAATCACTATGTCATCCTAGGAGGTGTCCTTTACAAATATGGGTTTGATGGAATCCTAATTCGATGCCTCAAATATCATGAATCCACCAAATTTATCCAAGAAGTCCATGATGACATATGTGGTGGACACTTTAGTGGTTTAGTTGTTGCTAAATATGTCCTACGAATGGGATACTATTGGCCTACCATTAATCAAGATTATTATAAGTACCTCAAGAAATTTTTCAAATGTCAACAACACTCTAACCTCACTCACATCCCAATTCAGACCCTATAACCCACCTAGGATTCATATCCTTTCTCAAAATGGGGACTTAACCTCATTTCCCTCATCTACCCTCATTCATCAAAATGAAATCATTCTATCGTCACATCTATAGAATACTTCATGAAATGGGTGGAATATATTCCCCTCATCTCCACTAAAGATGATAAGATTTTTGAATTCATCCACCATCACATTATTTGTCACTTTGGCATTCCTCACAAAATTATCACAGATAATGGAAAATATTTCAAAAATAAAAAATATTCAAAATATTTGTGATACCTACAACATAAATCTTAGATTTTAATCTCCTTAGTATCCACAAGAATATGGTAAAAAAATAATCCTCTAACAAAAACTAAAAATCCTCATGAAAACTATTGATCAAGTTAGCACGAATTGACATCTCTAAATTTTGTTTTCCCTCTGGGCCTATCAGAATAACATCTATACTCCTATAGGTGATGCTACCTTTTATTTAGTATAAAGTTCTTAGGTTTTCCTCCCTCTTTAATTCCAAATTACATCTCTTTTTTCTCTCTCGGAGATTTCATTTCTAATGAGGTATATCTTTAGGATCACTTAGCACAACTATAATTGCTATAAAATGCCATCAAATAGCCCTTGAACATCATCATGTCTATCAAGAATGCATCAAAAGAGAATATAATAAACATGTCAAAGAATGTGACTTCAATATTGGTGATATTTTCCTCAAAGAGAATCAAAATGTCACTACTCTGGAAAGGAGTCAACATGGGAAGTTTTCTCCAAACTAGATTGGTCCATATATCATCACTCATAAATTTGGGTCTGGATCTTATCACTTAGCCTCCCTTGATGGTAAACCTAAAAAGGAACCCCTAAATGCTTTGAACTTATGACCTTTCTATTGTTAACACATCTACTTCCATGACATTAGTTACATCAAATATCTCATTCCATCACTAATCCATCATCCACCATTGTGATGATTCATAATTATGTGGTCTCTTGTCAAGTATCTTATATGTATGATCTTAAAAATGAGCACCATGACTCTTCTCATTGCATTTTCCACATGGAAAAGTTCCTCCTCATAAGTAGGAACCCCATAATCATTACTTCCATCTTCCCCTCATTCAAAACTAGATACATGTTAAGGGTACACATGTGTAGTTTGTAAACACGTATTTTCCAATCCCCAAATGATCTACTAGGCATTACCTAAGCTAAAATGAAGTCAAAAATATATGTATAGATGCATAATATCTAAAATATAGATTGATCCCTTAAAGGAAAAATATTAATAATTACCATAAAAATACAAAGTTGATCCCTTGAAGGACAAATGTTCATAAAACATAACATCAAAATATGGCCATATAAAATCAAAAATTAAAAAAATTATACCACCCCTGCTAAAGGATGGATACTTAGTAATGGCTATAAAAATATTCTTGCATCTATAATCCTTCACATAAAATTAAAAATAATCAAAGGCATCCTAGGATATCTTCTTGCGTTGATCATATTTCCCATAAAAAAATTATTACATTGATCGGTTTGCACAATAAAAATACATACGGGAACAATCCTATAAACCATCAAGTGAGAAATCATTCCCCATAAAAACTACATATAAACCCTTCCCATGTTGAAATAAGGTATATAATCTCATTCCATATATCCATGATCCTACATGTGACTAAATATTGTTAGTTATATGTTAACATTTGTTACAATTCCTCAAGTGCAATGTCATACATATTAAATTTTCCATCGATCTTATATATACCAAATATAGTTTAAAAGAAAATATCTTATTACTCTTGACCATGTTAAAGTACATTAGAAACATACAAAAATCACTATATTTAAGTCACATCGCATCAACATCAAACATCATACAAATACATCTAATCTATTAAAAATATCATATATCACATAAAATCAAAATCAATCACATCACGTAAATCCAAAATCATAATATATATATATATATATATATATATATATATATATATCATTGAAAGTTTATTAAAAAATCCTCAAAGGATGTAATATATTCAAGTAATATACAAAATATGGTCCTCCATCATCTCCCGAATCTCTTTGAGGATATGAAACACTTCCATTGATCGATGAAGGCGGCATGTCGAGTTGACTTATGCTCATTATCTCTATACTTTGAATAATTAGGTGCATCTCTTTCACAACTCATAAGCCACTCATAATATCACATGTCATCCTCGAGGCACAATACTTCTCTATATTAATAAAACCTAGAGGTCTCATTTGACCTCCACCATCGATAAAACTCCTCCTGTAGAAACCACGACGTGCCCCACATCGGACCTTCTCCTTGTGCTCCAATCTTGAGGCCTCTAAAAATTTTCCCGTATCCTCATACTTGGCCCACATTGCCTCCCATTTCCAATGATATATCCATCTACTTCTAAAAAGAATCATGATTTAAGCATCCCTAATCTTTCTCCTACAAAATATTATCCCTCTCTCAATGAGTGGTGTCCTAATCCACTATCAATCTGATCCCTCTCTATCTTAATCATGTCAAATGATTCCTATAGTCTCACCAACTTCCCATCACCATCCTCCTCCTCCTCTCCACCCCTCGCCTCTAACCCACTCTATCTCCTTGGGTCACCCACTACCTGCATCCACCACTCACTAAATCCCTCTACCACTCTAGCATCATCAAAATATACATGTTTGGGATCCCCTTCTCTACCACCTAATGTGCCTCATTTTCCACCAATGTATACATGTCTCTCTCTAATTCATCTTTTTGATAAATAATGGATCACACGATATCTGTTGAGGTGACCCAAACTACCTATGCACCCTAGGAAATTGTATATCCTCAATCATGTCTACTCACCACCCTCAAATCCACCACACCAATCTCAAACCAGCCAACTATACATCTAGACCCGACCATGAAGGGAATATAATATATGGCCCCAGACAACATCATCCATAAATGGTCCACAGAGATGCTTAACATAATACACACATCATGCTCTACACCATCATATCTCATCTAATCAAACCTTCATCTCATGAAACACACTACATATTTTGTTGGGTTTCTTTCCTCCAACGTAAACCTGGTGACATCATTATAAAAATATTCTCATAGGCCCAATAGTGAAGCATGAAGCCCACATCCAAACCAAACCTCATTCTAGGAACAAAACCCCATAGATCATGGTATAATTGTGCACAAGAAGGTACAACCCCATGCATACAATGTCAAATACTCCATTATCCAAGCTACGACACCGCTAGTGTCAATGGAAATTTTCCTCCTCCTTAATTATGAAATCCATAACAGGAAATGGAAAACACGACCATTAACATCAACTATTTCCCCAATACCTATATATCATAATAACTCTCAATATGAAACCCCATGTTGTATATTTGATATCTGAGACATCATCTCCATACAATCACATCATTGTATCTAGATGGGCCTCATGTGTAATAGGTACTATCATCTTCCCATGAATACATAGTATCATATTACAAAACATCCTCCTCATCATCTCTCTAGTGGAACGAGAATGAACATGTACTGGGTCCCACATATCCAACAAAGATACTATCAATCGATATCTCTTGAAATCCACTAGTGGTGGAGGAATCCCCAAAACCAATGGATGTCAAATAATCCCACTCTACATCTGTCACATCACCTCTAATTTCCTCTAGCATTTCTAAGATCCTATCTCGAGGTATATAGTATCTCTTTCTTGCAAAAACAAAGGAAAATCATAGCAATTAATCATTTTTCACAAAAATAAGCTAATCATCACCTCCTAATAATCAAAATGATTTTTACATTCCGATCAATGATGATTGACCCGTAGACACCAAATTTGTGTCTTACGACCTGGGACCTCGCATCTCATTTCGCAACCTAACCTCATCACCTAAACCTTACACAATTATCTATTAATTACCTTGTAATTAATAAATCCACATCACCTACCTCATGCCACACCTCATCATGACCTAGTCCTAACCCTAAACTAACCTAATTAAGACCTAAAACTTGGTTTACATCCACACCCATGACTAATGCCTCCTTACTCGCACCCAAAACCGACCTTGTAGCTACTTGACCAAGCCCGCAACTAATCCCTCGGGAGAAAAGCAGGGAAAGTTGGCTATTTTACTAAAAATAGCCCACTTTTTCCTAACCGATACCGGTTCCTACTCGACCGCCATCGGTTACGTAACCGCCATCGGTTCCCTGTAAATGACCTTCCCTAATCAGAAACAAAGGTCGAAGGATTTTTGGATCAATCAGGATCATCAGAAGTGATCAAGAGAATCCGGATCTTTACTTGGCTGAGCAGAGACAAGTGAAGAAACAAGAAGAGTTTGCAGCAAAAGGAGATCAAGCCCAAGGCCGAATGTGAGCGGCCCAGAGCCCTGTGACACTCATCTGATCATTGGGAGGGAGACATCTCATCTTCTGGGTATCAGGCCATACTACTTGAGTTCTACCTTTGTCATCACAGTTCTTGGACCTGCATCCTCATCAATAACCAGTAAGTTGCATCTTGTGTGTTCTCATTTTAATATTTCTTAGACTTTTTAATCACAGCCGTCATAAATCTATTCCTAGATCTACTACCCAGCAACACATTTTACCTAACTATCATCCACTTACCTCTCATCACCCCATTACCTAATCCCGTTCATATACCGACCTTTAAAAACAACATAACCACCTTTACAACCCCTTTTACAAACATAGCCCCTACCGATATCGGTTAGCGAAACCAGTATCGGTTATCCGATTACAACCAAAAACCAGCCTTTCCCCTACTTGTTTTCAATGAGGTAATTAAACTGTTATTTTACAATCTTACGTGTTAATTCATATTAGCAGGGGAACTGACCACCTTGAAAAGGAAGTTTTATATTTCCTAGGCCCAAGGCAGTTCCCTCATTTATTGTCTAATCAAAATCTTGTGGTCTTGTGTTCTTATTTGCAGGTAGTCCTTCCAAGACAAAAAGGAGTTCTTCGCAATCAACCTGATCTCTCTCTACGGTACGCGCACACCATCTCGACATTCAACAGGTATTCCTCCTAGCCCTAACCCTTATCTGTTTCTAAAAGGAATGAAAGGATAGAAGCAACTCTATTCCCAAAAGCTGAAACATTCCGAGCGAAACATTTTGGCACGCCCGGTGGGACCCATTTGGGTTTCTTTCTTTCTTGCTTGCTTTCATATAGGGAGCATACTTGCTGTTTTCTTCTTTACAAGATATTCACAAGGTATTTTGTTATTTTGGTAAAAGAACTTGCTTTGCTTTTACATCTTGCATTAGTGAAAGTCATCTCTTTTGCTTCATCGAATATCATTTTCGATTTGGGTTTTAAAACACGTGCATCACATTCTGCTTGTTGTTTTCAATTCTAGTGAACATAGATTAAGTAACAGGTCGTACACGTGGGGGTGATATCCATGGTATTGACAAGAAATTAATCTTACTTTCACTGCACAACACATACCGAATCACTTCACAATTAACTCAACAGCTCAAACATCCCCCTTTTTCTGCGGTATTCCTCCACCCGATTGAGGTAACCTTATGAGCCAAAACAAACTTGACATTTCCCCTAAGTCTTTTGTTTAGGATTCTGACATCATTCTACGTCTAAAGGCATAAGCTCATGATAATTAAAATTAACCCTAGGGTTAATCTCTGGATTTGCGTGTGCATCTTGCTTGTTTTCAGTTCTGTTTTCTCTACATATACTAAATCTTACATGAACACCTCAAAACTATTTGATAAGTGTACTAAACACTGTTAAAAATCAAATCAGCAGCTTCTTATATCTTCCTATACCAGTCTTCTTACACCGACATTGGTTAAGCGGACCGACGCGTCGTCATGCATGCGTGACCGACATCGGTTATTAGACCGATATCGATTCTTATCTTTTTACGATTCGACAAACCAGGAACCTACCAATTTCACCATTCTAAGGCTGTTTCTATTCCTAATAGATTGAAGCCCTGCTGTGTATTCTTGTCCATGGTTGTTATCACTCAGAAGCAAGCCGCCGCCATGGTTTCACATGCCTGCTCTATGCCTTTGCCTGAATCACCCCCTTCACATTCTATAGGGAACCCTACGGACACCAGTGAGATCCCCAAAATTCCTGTAGGAGATAAGGAATTTGCCAAATTTCTGGATGCTAACCCTAGCGCTGTACAATACTATTTGTCTCATGCCCCTGACCATACGCCCGATGGTCAACTCCTTGTTGGCATGCCCATTAGTATAGCTGCTCATTTAGCTCCCACTCCGCCTGATAACACCGCATTGCTTCCTGCATCTCTAGCCCCGTCTCCCAATCTGATGGCTTCAGAGGTTCATACGACACAGATTGGCTTTCCTTTGGTTAATCTTGGACCCCACATATCCTTACCGCCGATGGCTCCTACCTCATCTCTCTTGCAGACTGCTCCGTTCATGACTTGCTCTCTGCCACCTATCCACACTAGTTTTCCTTCTCAAGCTCCGCCTACCTTTTCATTCCCATACACGTATCCAGTGACCTCAACATCTTATATGGGACATCCCTATTCGGTCGCCTCGACATATTCATCCTCCATACCTTATCAACACTTAACCCCACCATTGTCTAGCGGAGGCCCTTGGCCCAATTTGCCTCCGTTTACCACAACCGCACCATCATCTCATCCAACCACGGATTTCATCAAACAAATGATGGACAAAATGCAAAATCTGGAGGCTTCTGTTTCGGGAAGTCGTAGCGCCTTGACATATGAGCAAGTTTGTTGGGAGCCTATTCACCCTTCTGTCCCCCTTCATTCATATCCTCCTCAATGGGAATTGCCGAAATTTACTCGTTTTAATAGTAAAGAGGATCCTCAACAACACTTGCGATCATTTAGACATGCTTGTTATTTGATTGCTCATGATGATGCCTTGCTACTCCGCACCTTTCCCATGTCCTTATCAGGACCCACCTTGGAGTGGTACAGTGCTTTAACCCAGCACTCAATCTTCTCTTTTAACCAACTAGCCCAATCTTTCTTGGATCATTTCTCCATTAACATTGCCAAGAAAGTATCTATCACCGACCTTTATGCCATCCGACAATTCGAAGACGAATCTATCGCAGATTTCGTTGGATGATGGCGCGGCCTTATCAACCAACTTACATATGCCTTGCCTCAGGCTGAACTTATCGAAATTTTTACGCGGGCATGTGCTAAGCACATTTCTCCTACTCTTCAAATTCAAACTTTCCGCACATTTGATGAGGCCTTTACCATGGCTCGGAAGCTAGAAATTCGGGCCTTAGAAGAAGAGAAATTGCGGTTGCGCAACAAAAACCCCAATTTCCGAACTCCAGATTCTACCAATAAACCAAACACCACCACTCCTCACGCATCCACTTCTTCTAAATCAAAAGGAGCTGTCCACGCGGTGATGGTCAAATCTCAAGCACCGTCTAATACTCCACCAAAAACCACCTATAAGTACAAAGCCGAGCCCATCAATTACACTCCCTTGGGAGAAACTTATGGTGTCATCTTGGAAAAATTGCTCAAAGCCGGAGCTATCACCTTGCCTCCTGTTAAACCTCACTCGGGTTTGACTCCACTCGCTATACCTTCTGGTATAAAGAAAATGACTTCACGTAACTTTCATCGCGTAAAAGGACATAGTCATGAAAACTGCAAGATGTTGAAAAACATAGTGCAGGAAATGGTTGATGCAGGGGATATAACCCTCGATAATCCTAATGCCCCTGCCAACTGAAATTTGAAAATCTTCAACAAACCATTCCCGAATCACTCTTCTAATAGTAACGTAAACCAGGATATCTTAGCCGAGGAAAGTGTTCATGAGATCCATGCAGTCTTCGACTCCCAGCCAAAAACCTCCATCGAGAAAATTTTGAATCAAGCATCTTCACTGACACAGAGGCCTGAACCTCCTTCACCACCATCAAGCCAAAGTGAAATCATTCCTTTACCCATAAAGGAGTTAACTACCCAGACTTCTCTTCTCATAGATGAGTCTTCTTACACCACATCCCTACAAGACTGCGAGCGGATGTTATCTAACTTATCTATTTCCCAAACGTCTCCTTCTACCACTCTTGCTGCACAAGAGGAGGGCTCGCCACTCCTTTTGTCATCCTTAGATGAGAAACCCCTTGCACCGACATCACCAAATTCTTTAACCATGACGGATCCTCTTAAACATGCCCTCCTACCTATTAGTTCTTCATCGCCTAAATATTTTCAGCGACCGGTTGACCTCTTAACACCTATTGATACAGTGCCTCATCTACCCCCTGTATCACACCCACGGTGGACCGGAATCACAACCCACCTTTCTTCCATACAAAAATTCCCATTCACACCTGAAGATTGTCATTCTCCAGAAGATAGACGAGTCCTATGGGAACGTTTGAGTATCCCCTATTCTACTCAAATGCAGATGACCGATCCAGACACCTCTACCATATACCCGAAGTGTTTGCAGAAACTCAAAATGCCTATGTCCTCATCATCACCCCCCGCATCTCTACCAAGTATCTCATCCACCTCTGTCAGCTTAACCAAATCTTCCCCTACACTTGGGACCTCACCAATACCCAGTCTAACACACCCGCCTAAGCGACTAGATTTATCCAAAAATAAAGCCGCCCCTCCACTTAGGAGACAAACTCAATCCGTGCCTCTATCACAATCAAAACCATCATCGTCACACCTACCTTCCATATTGGGACCTCATCCCTCCACCTTGCATCAATATATCATACCTCCTGCGTTTTCTTTAAAATGACCTACGCCTTCTCCACCCATACAGAGATCTAAGGGTATATCAACACTATCACCCCACGTATCCTATCCACCCATCAATCCTAAACAAATTTCATCATCAAAGGACTTGTTTTCCGTCACTCCTCTTTTGTCACCATTGTTTCGGATACCACATTATCTAGAGCCTCATCATCTAACCCACTAAGCGTAGCTCTGCGCGCTTAAAGAAACCACGTTTAGTGAAAACCACGTGTCAACACCCCTTGGCTAAACCACCACCCGTATGAACCAACCATGCCAAAACATTACCGAAATTTGCTCAATCAATACCCTCATCCTCCTCCGATTTTGACCCACTCAAAGGATCTTACGCAAAATCCTTGCTATGTTGGTGGAGAATGCGACCATTTCCCTACCCCCACTTAGACCTTATGACCCGTCTAAACCTCGACCTATAGGTTATGATGAGTCTAAAATCTGCGCTTACCACCGCACACCAGGACATGATGTGGAGGGATGCAAAGCTTTAAAAGCCATCCTTCGTCAGTCACCTCTCTCAGATAGAAAGGTTAAGAAAGACAACTTACGAAGGGAGAGACCTTTAGCTTCAATTCCCTCTCCTATACCACCTATCCCCGCCTCACCAAGTATCTATCATTATTACAACCCCACCTCTTGAAGACCATGATTTATCCCGACCATCTTCCTCATCTCATGTCCACGAAATTAATATGATTAGTGTTCTACTCGAGCGAAAAACAACGAGAAAGCGAAAGAAAGCACACCTGCGTCCTCTCTTTCTCCATCCACCATCCCGATTGCACCACCACCCAAAGTGGTTATTCGTGGACCCACTTACCCCGTCTCTAATGGAATTGCCCATCGAGCCATGATCAAACTGACTTCACCGATCACCCGTAAAAATGACACTATATGATCTCATTGGACTTTTGAATCTCATCGACAAGCTCTCGTTGAAATTCTTGAGGATTGAGGTCTTACCTAATGAAACCCTACTGTTACCTCCATTCTAACACCCAATCACGTTGCTTCCCTCACTAGACAACCTACCGCCTCAACCACCCCTTCTGTCTCTGTACAACAAGCTGCTGCTGTCAGTTTCTCCGAAGACGAAATTGTTGACTTTGGTACAGAAGATCCTTGATCCTGCTCTTTTCATCTCAGCTTACGTCCGGGACATCCGGGTACGTCGTGTGATGATCGACGGGGGCGCTAGTCTAAACATCATTTCTTCAAAAGCCTTCCAACAAATGAATATCCCTTCTAGCTACATGTGTGCCAACCCCATCATGTTGCGGTCATTCAATGATGCTATTACCTCTACCTTAGGCACCGTGATCCTTAACATTCGTGTAGGACCACGTACTTTACCTGAGCTCTTCTATGTCCTTGAGGGAGAATTCTAATATAACATGTTATTAGGCCGCCCCTGGATCCGGGCTATGGGATGCGTTCCCTCCACCTTACATAGATGTATAAAATTTGAGTACGAGGGGAAGTCCTACACCGTAAAAGTTGATCCTCCCCCCTTCAAAACCTGTAATATGTTATATCGCCCTAATGATGTGCTTGTACCAATCAAGACACCCATTCATCCAACCCAACCATCCACATCAACCGCACCTACGCCTTGACGACCAATGAAACCACCGTTTGAAATACCACTTCCCTCCCCGCGGATGACATCCCAACCTTAGATCCCTTAGTGGATGTTTTTCAATGCCTTACGTTTGGGGAGTATCGCCTATATAACATTAGTTCTTTCCTACCCCACGGGAGTACGGACAGGTACATGCACATCCTACCTATGACCGTCGTGTGGGGAAGTAATCCCTACGGACCACCTCATTGCCGCACCAACCTAACATATGGGGGTGTTGACGCATCTTCCGTTACCCTGAACCTCCTCTTGGTGTGGTTCCTTTCAATCGATTTTCAATACTTGACAAATCATCGTTTTCCCTCACCTTCTTGACTCATTTGTGCTTGGAAAGGCTTTGGTTTTGGTCTTTATGAACAAGGCCGACATACTGATCATTCCTGTAACTACACGCAAGCACAATGATCGTAGTGGTCTCGGATTTCCGGGAACACTTACACCGAAGGAACCTCGTGTCAGTTGCCTTCTGGAAGAGGACGATGTCACCCCTACCGAACCATCATCACCCATTTTACCTTCGTCACCCATAGAGTCGATAGATCCTGAATCTATCCCTCCTAACTTTTTTTTTCATAAATGCTATCTTTCTAGGTCCTCTCACTTATCAACGCGATAATGAGGACCCCTCTTCTATTCCCCTTCTATATCCAAGACATGATTGAAGAGGACTCACCTTGATTAACGTTGTTGAGTGCGGGATGATGACTCCATCCTCACTTACCTTGGTGCGGATGACTCTTATATTCAACGCGCCTTACCATCGAAACTCAAACCATCTTTGAGCGAGTCTACTATAGAAATCAACATCCACACAGAGAGAAGATCCTCACATCGTGAAGATCGGACAATCCCTTAATGCATCAGAACAAGTCGCCTTTACTACCTTTCTCCGTGCTCACAACCAAGCTTTCGCTTGGTCCTACGTTGACATGCCAGGAATTGATCTTGACATTGCTGTCCATAACATTACACTAAAACCCGATTCCAAACCAATTAAATAGAAACTGAGAAAAATGCATCCACGCATCGCCCTCTTGGTCAAAGAAGAGCTTCAACGACTCCTTTCTGTTTCCTTCATCCTACCTATTGACTATCCTCAATGGATTTCTAACATCGTACCTATCACTAAAGCGACAGGGGGACTTCGGATATGCACGGATTTCGGGATCTTAACCTCGCTTGCCCTAAAGATGACTTCCCCCTACCTAGTATTGACCAACTTGTTGATCTCACTTGCTGCAGGCCATGAGATGCTCTCTCATGGATGGCTTTTCGAGGATATAATCAAATTTTGGTTGCCCCTGCCGATCAACATAAAACTGCCTTCATAACTCCTTGGGAACCTTTACATTATCGTGTAATGCCATTTGGCCTTAAGAATCTTTGGTGCATGACCTATCAGCGGGCTATGACCTACATTTTCATGACATTATGCACACTATCCTTGAAGATTACGTCGATGATCTTCTTGGCAAATCTAAACATCGTAGTGAACATCTCGATGTTTTAACCATTATTTTTGATGCTTTATTACAATATTTTATCCGTCTTGACCAAAGAAATGTGTCTTTGGTGTCCTTTCAGAAAACTTCTTGGTTTTATCGTCTCTTTGCGTGGTATTGAGGTCGACCCATCTAAAGTCAAAGCTATCCTAGAAATGCCCCCACCTACTAATCTCAAACAATTGCGTAGTTTACAAGGTAAGCTCAATCTATCGACGTTTCATCTCCCAACTCTCGGATCGATGTCAACCTTTCCATCACCTTCTTAAAAGGACATTACCTTTGATAGAGCGAAGAATGTCATCAAGCCTTTGAGGCTCTAAAAACTTATCTCTTGCAGACCACCCGTGCTTATCCCACCTCGGGACGATCACCCTTTCTACCTTTACCTTTGCCTTGCCCTTTGACCACTTTGTAGGGGCCATGCTTGCACATCGTGACTCCGAGAACTCGAACAAGCCGTTTATTATATAAGTCGTACTTTGGTGGATTATGAGACTAGGTATACACATGTAGAAAAGTTGTGCCTAGCCCCTATCATTCGTGGCCACCAAAACTCGACACTACCTTCGAATCACAAAACTTTTGTCATCACTAACACGGACCCCATCCATTATATGTATGCCAAACCTCATCTAAACCAACGCATCGCCCGATGGCTTATGCTCCTCGCCGACCTCGACCTTGAGTTTGTCCACGAGAAATCAATTAAAGGACAAACCATTGCAGACCAACTGCGGAAGCCCCTTACACAGGGAACAATTTACCAATTTTACTTTCCCAGACGAACTCATCGCCACTCTTTCACTCGGGGAGGAGTCGTATCAATGACCCTCTTCTTGATGGATCCAAATGCCAAGCGCGGCGGAGGAGCCGGCGTTGTTCTCATTCCTCTCGACCTTTGAGCCTATGCCTCTCTCATTCCGACTCGATTTCCCCTGCACTAATAATACAGCGGAATACGAGGCCCTTGTTCTGGGTCTCCAGGTTGCGTTACACTTAGGTGTCAAATCTATCAATATTTTTGGCGACTCTCAATTGGTAGTCAATCAAGTTATGGGCATCTACCAATGCAAAAATGCGGAACTTCAAAAGTATAAACACTACGTGGATTCACTTCTAGCCTTATTTACTCACTATTTTATCCAAACCATTCCCCGCTCCACTAACAAATTTGCGGATACTATGGCTTGCTTAGCCTCACAAATTCCAGCTTCATCAACTGACTCTGACATTTTCGTCTTGGTCCAACAACTCTTTGCCCCATCTTACTCAGCCCCGGTTGTTTGTATGATAAATAATGTGTCTGCTAATTCGCGGGATACCTGGTATCACCAATTTCACGACTACCTTACAACCTCTGTTCTCCCATCTGACCTTACTAGTACTGGAAAATGCACTTTTCTTAAACGTGTTTCTCGTTATGTCGTTATGGGGGGACTCCTTTATAAACGTGGTTTTGATGGCATCCTCCTTCGATGTCTCACAGGCGCGGAGGTCACCTATACCATCCAGCGAGGTCCATGGCGGTCTTTGTGGTGGACATTTTAGCGGCCTTGCCGTGGCCAAATGAATCCTTCGCCTAGGTTATTATTGGCCTACTCTCAATAACGATTGCTACGAATATGTTAAGCGTTGTGTTATGTGTCAACAACATGCCAACCTTCAACATACTCCTAGCCACCTGCTTCTGAGGTGCCCGAGATCTTTGGCCTTTCTCACAATGGGGTTTAGACCTTATTGGTGAGATTCATCCGTCCTCTTCACAACGTCACCGATGGATAATCACAGCAACCGAATATTACACAAAATGGGTGGAGGCTATTCCGCTCATTTCAACTAAAAAAGAAAAAATTGTAGAGTTCATTAACCACCACATTATCTGTCGTTTTGGTGTTCCTCATCGCCTGATAACAGATAATGGAAAATCTTTCAAAAATAAGTTGTTGCAAGACCTTTGTGACAACTTTGGTATCAAACTTAGCTTCTCATCACCCTACTATCCACAAGCGAATGGACAAGCCGAATCTTCTAATAAAACCCTAACCAAAATCCTTATGAAAGTTGTCAATGAGTCCGGAAGAAATTGGCATGATCACATCCCCTTTGCCCTCTGGGCTTATCGTACTAGCATTCGTACCTCCACTAATGCCACACACTTTTTCTTTGGTATATGGTGCGAGGCTGTCTTGCCTCTCGAAATACAAATACCCTCCCTCGAATATCTCTTGAGATATTCTTACCAACGATGATTTCCGCCAAGAGCGGTTAGCCCAATTGGAGCTTCTTGACGAGCGTCGTCTTACAGCTCTTGATCACCTTCAAATCTATCAAAAACGCATCAAGCGTGCTTATGATAAGTGACTTCATGAGCATACCTTTAAGGTTGGTGATCTTGTCCTCAAAGAGAATCAACATGTAACCAAACTAGAAAAGAGCAAACGTGGAAAATTTGCTCCCAATTGGATTGGGCCTTACATAATCACTCACACTTATGGATCAGGCACTTATCGTTTAGCTTCGCTTAATGGTAAACCTGAGCCTGAACCCCTTAATGCCTTGCATCTTCGACCATTCTACTGTTGAATTTAGTGTTATATCACTTCTTATCTACCTAACGCTCATCCCTTGAGCTCATTTACCGCTACATACACTTTGTTTCCTACACCTCAAAATAAAATCAAGCTCACATAGTTTGATTCTCACCTCCCCTTAACGATGCCTTCCCTTTTTAGTCTAGTCCATGACTTCAAAGTATTAAAATAGCACATTCTTATGGGATTTTCTTGAGTCAAACTTCTTACCAAACTAGATGCTTCATGCCAAAAGGACATCTAGCTATCTAAATTACATATAGACTGCTCCCTCGAAGGACAGCTATATGCCAAACTATTGCTGCTATTATATATAGACTGCTCCCCCGAAGGACAGCTATACACTAAAATCACAAGCTGTTACTATAAATAGACTGCTCCCTTGAAGGACAGCTATACACAGTCAGCCTTTAGCCGAAGCTTCTCGCATTGATCAGCTTCGTGAAGACCTCAAGAATAATACAATCAATATCCCTTGTAGACTTCCCGCATCGATCAGTCTATATTCAGTAAAATAAAAGCCTCATTCAAAAGTACTTTTGAGTCATGGACTTGTCTATTTAGGTTAGGTTCTCTTTCGTCAGAACACTCACTTTGTAATAAGTTCTCCATACCACAGCTATACCATCCACCTCACCTCATCATTTGTTTAAACTCAAGGGACGTGACGTCTGATCGATATATTGTGATCATACAACTCTTTTCACCTATTGACTTCTCGTCATGCATGCACGGTACCTAGGGATTCAAGCTCATCCTGCATTAATATGTGGTTTGTTTAGCTCTTTTCAACTATGGCGTAACTCTTTCCTCTTTGCTTAACATCTAGGATTATGTGTTGACCTTAATCAGGACATGGTTCCCTACCACTCGGGTAGGCTAACTTTCACTTCCCTTATACCTTTTACAACATCACCAATTCATTACCAACACCAACAACCTTACCTTACCAATATTAATATCAATATTTTTACCAACCAACCAATTGCCTAACCATACCTAAATTGCCTAAATTCACCTCTCCCTGGTCCTAAGGGAGAACTACATCGGTCTGAGGCCCCTCCTTGCTTTGTGCAATGGGCTATGTAGGCAGCACTTCGGAGACATGGGGTCTCCCAAGGTTAGCTCGACCATCTCCTACCATAACCTATCATGTGTGGTAAATATAAATATTTTTGTGTATTTCTATTTAATCACATTCCTCTTTATCAAAACAAATAAATCAAAACACAAACATTCTTATTATTTTCATAACTCAAATCAACATACATATTCAGTTTTATTTAGATGTTAAACAAATACATCTTCTCTATCATCGACACGCTGAGTGGCATCCTTATTTATTCTTATACCTAGATAACATTTATTTAGACCCTCACGCCTCATCCCGAACCGGGTGATGATCGTGATCGTCGGCGCCTCTCGCCGGGCCTCTCTGTCCTCAAAGGTACCATGCTATTGGTGGTACCCCACTGATCTGCCAATCTCTCCTGTAACATATGAATACGCTCCCTCGCATGGAGGTATCTCACCTCTAGTCCCTCTGCTCGTGACTCATGACCGCTAACAATCCTCTTGCCTCATTCACTGCGTTTGGAGTGATGAACTAAACTCTGAGACGATCTCTCTCTTTGTAATCATAGCTATGTCGGGATGATCACGTACACCTCGCAGCTTCTTTACCCACCATAATCTATAGGCCTCTGTCGTTCTGCATCCATTACCCTGCGATCGGGCTGCCTATCTCCTCTGGCCCTTCTGGAGGTGTTGGCGGGGAGGTGAGAATGTTGCCTCGGCGTCGATCCTCATATATGGTCTATAAGCCAGGGGTATATCCTGCACAAATCAAATTGTCGCGCACGCGATCTAGAGGAATCCTCTCATACTCACCTGGCCTGTGCCCCACGATCCACCTCAATCGCTCTACACCCCTCAACTCCTCAGCTATATTCTCTGTTACCATATAGTTCCCGTACGGCCTCAACGGATATCCATGATCGTCACCATCTCCCATACCTGCCTATAATACTCAATGTCACCCATCACAGCCTGGGATCTTGCCTCTTGTTCTGTCTGGACCCATCATCTGAATCCCAATCTCTGCACTCCTGTCTCTCCCAACTGGATAGGTCGGCCTATTGGTCACACACAAACAATGTGCTCATAGGCCCAACAATGTAACAAAAATGAACAATCCAGTGTTGTCCTGTGATTTCGTCTACAAGCCCATAAGCCCCTGTATAGCTCCGCCAAATATGCAGGTGCCCATGCAAAAGTCACATTCCTTTCCATCATTTCCCAAATCACACACATCAATGCTTTTGGAAATCTTCCTCCATCCGCCCTCGGTAACGCATAATACCCTACCGCTATCATTAATATCACGGCTAATCTTGTCTCCTCAGGGTGTGCTGCATACATTATACCATACGTAAATGTCAAACCTCGCTGTGTCAAGTCTCGTGCATATGGACCAAATACTTGTTATTATCGCTGCCGCCCGTGTTAGGCAATGCTGATATCTTGGTTTTCTGTAATTGGGAGTCTCAAAATATGGAACACATCTTCGATGTCACTGTCATCTCCCCTGTTGGCAAATAGAAGGTATTCTTCTCACGGGTTCCATCTCTCGATCAACGCACGCAACATAGCATGGTTACGTGCGATTCGTGAATAATAGCGGATTCCACTTAACCCCAAACGATTTATCAATATCCATTCAGCTGGTGTTACATCCGCTCGGATTCGTGACAAAAAAGCTGGAACACTATCATTCATCCTCAGCCCTGCCTCTGCTGCATACGTCAAAGCAACAAATAACCATTCAATCCATCAAATCCCCAAGGGTTTTTCTCACATTCTGGAAATTCCTACAGCAACCGGTATCGGTTATAAATAACCGGTACCGGTTCAGTAACCGATACCGGTTATCTCTAACCGCTATCGGTCACTGTCACTTTTATACACTCTGCCTAAACACACCACCTACGACAATAATTTGATCGTTTATTCCTCTCTGTACATACCGACATACCCGAAACCCCTGATTACCTACCCCATAACACTCACCTCACCTATAACCCTTGCTATCACGTTTTCTTTCTCATATCTACCCACTTAATCTCCCTCATCCTATTCACAAAACATGCAAAAATCAAATTACAACCAAACCGTTTACCTCTTGGGCTGCAGCAGCTTGCGGTGGAACTTGTCTTCCCTCTCGTCCATGCCTGCTGGATGCTTCTCCTCGTTCAGCCATGCTCACCACCCTCTTCAAATATAGCTTGGATTTCTATCTTCTTGATCTCAGCCCACACTCACGTTACCTGTCTCTTACCTCCTTATCACTCAAATCTCTCATGCAATTACCTGTCTCAGTCGTTAAAACAGCGTCGCATTCGCGTATTTAACATCTTGCATGGCTCTCAAAATAAGAACTTCAGTTGCCACCTACGCTTTTCTATTTTTAGAAAAATCTCATTATGGAATAACCGGTATCGGTTAGCTAACCGATATCGGTCTATCCTATACCGACATTGGTTGCCTAACCGATGTCGGTCATATACCTAGCTTTTTTAACATAGTTCTTTTCTTTATTTTCTACCTAATTTTTGTGACTCCCGCCTCTTTTTCCTGCATAACAACACCCTCATCTATAATTGTTCATCAAATCCACATCTCATTACAATTTCATCAACATCATCTATCTATATTTCAAAAACAAACAAGCCATCAACTACGGATATCAAAAACCATCGATCTATACACCATTTGGATCCGATTCATCGATACATACATGCAATTTCATAAAACCAGTGACAAAACATACAAACATTTCGTAATACAACATGTCAATTAAACTCATCATCTATATATATACATACATCCCATTTACAAAAACCATCAACACCATCAATATATACAACATGTCAATTAACCTCATCATACATTCTATATCACAAACCATCGACAAAACAGTTAAAAAAAAAAAAAAGAAACATTTTAAACACAGCATGTGGGTCAAATCATCATATCTATATATATATATATATATATATATATCCAAAGTTTCAAATATACAATGTGCCTGCGCCGGGGCCTCTGTGATCTCATAATACAACAAAGCCGGCACATGAGGCGCATGATAACTATCACTAATCTCGACTCGGCTCACAGGCCGGTCTCTCATATCAAAAACATACTCGGCTCGCAGGCCGGTATCAACTGTACAACCCGTACTCGGCTCGCAGGCCGGTATATACAATAAATGAATAAAAGAATCATGTGTAGGCACGCAGGCCTCTATAAACATAACCGGTTCGCAGACCGGTGCCCATATCCAATATACAAATACAAAAACAATGCTCGGGATCCCTCAGCTCTCCCCACCGCCCTCCGCCTGTCTCCCTGCAGGTCCCTGCGCCGCCTCTCGCCTCCTGCCTGTCACAGACCCACCAGCTGTGGCTGCACCTCCCTGAGATCTCTGACTACGAGAGGTCTCTGCTCTATAGGCTGCATATGGCTGATACTCAGCTCGGTACCATCAAGAACATCCTGATAGTACCGGGCCTCTGCTCTCGCCTCCATATACCTGTCCCGTGCCACCATCGCTGCTGGGGCTGGTCCCCTAACTCCTAACACCGGTGATTGCCCCCTGTGCTGTGCTTTGGTGCCTTGGTGGTGGTGCTATGGCCGTGGTGGTACTGTATGGTTGTACCGTAGGTGCTTTGGTGGTGTCTTGCGGTTGTACTATGCTGCTGCTGGTGCCGTGGTGTGCGCTGCTGTGGTGGTGGTACTGTGTACTGTGCACTGCTGGGCTACGCTACCGTAAGACACCTATCTCGTGTCTCATGCGTAGAGCAAGCTGCCCCTGTAATAGCTGCACCTGGCCCCTGAGCTGATCTCTCTCTGCCATCACCGCTGCCAAGTCAGGCTGTGCGGGCTGTGCTCTCCTCGCGGCTCTCTCCCCCGCCCACCATACCAAAAATGTGCCTGTGCACCCAGCATCATCTACAGTGTCATCGGCAGGCCTCTCAGCAACCCAATCTGGATCCACGGGCTGTGGTGCAGGCAGTGGGGCCTCTACATCATCCCTCCGATACTGAGGGAAGGGAGGTGGCTCATCCTGTCGTAGCCCCATCTGCCGGCATACCCTCTCTAGGGGAATCTACTCGTACTCTCCCGGCCTCCGTCCTGCTATCCAGAAAGTGTACTGGATCAAGCGTAACTGTAATCGGGCTCCTCCACGGGGGTGATGACCTCTATACGGTCTCCATACAATATCTGCCGCTGTCAGGCCCTCTAATAAATGCCGGTAATAAGTAACGTCCCGACCTGCAAGCACTACTCGTGGCTGACCCACGACCCCTAACCACCTCTGAAAGCCGTATCTATAGATGACCTGTGGCCCTGGCTGCTGAGGTAGCCCTACTGGTCTAATGCATATGATATGCTCATATGCCCAATGAGTGTAACAAAAATGTAGAGCAAATCCCGAATCACCTCATCCGGCGATAGCCCCACAGCTCCCTGTATAACTGCACCAGGTATACAGGTGCCCAAGCATAACATGTATGCTCCTCCACCATCTCATGTAGCACCCCCATCAAGGCCCGTGGAAAGCGGCCTCCCTCTGAGTCGGGAGGGCGAAGCAGGTGATCCCGATCATCATCAGCATGGCAAGCCGTGTCTCATGGCGGTGGGCATGGTACATATCCCCGTACGCGATGCTCATGCTGTGATAGGTCGATAAGCGCGCATTGCATCCCCAAAACACTGTAGGATCTTTATCCATGGCAGTCTCTCGTCCACTGAAAGAGCGCCTCTCCTCGATCGGTAATCGAAGGATGCGATACACATCCTCCAATGTGATGGTCATCTCTCCGGTCGGGAGATGGAACACATTGGTCGCGGATCCCATCTCTCGATGAGGGCAACCATCAAGCTGTGATCCCCGATCGATCGCTCTATATCGTTGGACTCCGCTGAGTCCCACCT
The DNA here is from genome assembly GCA_018340775.1 of Taxus wallichiana var. yunnanensis. Lineage (NCBI taxonomy): Eukaryota > Viridiplantae > Streptophyta > Pinopsida > Cupressales > Taxaceae > Taxus > Taxus wallichiana. The sequence goes on from CM031238.1 coordinate 527,645,554, forward strand.
CGCGCATGATACCCCGGTGTCTGCGGACACGTGTGTCGCATCCGGCTCAACAGTGGGGGCATCTATCCGCATCATCATTTCTTGCGTGCTGCAAAACCAACCCACTACATTAGCCCTACTCTTTACAACAACAACAACTTTAACCCTCTATACCCCCTTTCTTATCCACCTAACCACACCACGACTCTCTAACACACCCCTCTACCCACCTATTCTCTACGCTATCCCCCTCCCTCCTCACACCCAAACAAACCACCCCACCTATACTGAAACACCCAAACAATACCACAACACCCCCACCCCAACCCAAACCATACCCAAATCACCACCAAAAACTCAAAACAACAACATAACCTAAACCAACAAAAATAGCTAAAAATCACTAAGGAAGTGCGGTCAAAAACAAAATCCATCGGTCCCCTTCCACCCGAAATCGATGGTCGACCGACACCGGCCACCCACAAAGCCCGCCTTTTCCAAAAATTAGCAACCGATGCGGTCACTAAAATTTTGGGATCGACACATCGATCGATCGCTATACATTTCGAGCCGAACCCGACGCGGCTACCCAATTCCCTTTTTCCTTTTTTCCCTCTGTACCCACCCAAACACCCTAAAAACCTACCCACCCTACCGCCTTGCCCTCTTTCACCTATCTACCCTCTCCCTTTTTCCAATCATTTCCATTTATTAATTATTTTCTAAAAACTTATATTCTACCCAAAACCCAAATCTAGCTTCATAACATTAAACAAACACAATGCACGGTTTCGAACTTACCGGTATGATGACACGTCATCGTGGTGGGATAGGTGGTGGTGGTCCAGGTGGTCCAGCCCCTCCTGCTCCTCCTGGTTGTGCCATGGCTCAAACTCTGCTCTGCTGGGTCCTCTGCCAATCAACTGCTGCCTCCTCCTCGCTCGGGCCCACCAATCACTCACTTCTCCACTCAAATCGTGCCACCTCAGCCAACAAATGCACCAATATCAATATTCCACCTCAGACAACTCAAATCGGTTTTCAAATTACAAATGTGACAATGACAGGCCGTATTTTTCTTTTTATAGGTTTTTAACCTATAACCGATATCGGTCATATTGTGCCCTAAGGAACCCAGTATCGGTCACCTAACCGATATCGGTCCTAGACAATCGACATCGGTTTTATTCCAGCTCTTCCCCCAATTTCACTAAACATCACCTATATCAACCTTTTTCCTATTCAAACCCTTTGTTACCATGGCTCTTAGCTGTTTTTAACTTTGGCCCGACCCAAGGCCTCACCCTACCCATCCGGCCCGACCCAAGGCCTCACCCCAACCATTTGGCCCGACCCAAGGCCTCAACCCAACCATTTGGCCCGACCCAAGGCCGCAACCCAACCATTTGGCCCGACCCAAGGCCGCAACCAAACCATCCGGCCCGACCCAAGGCCTCACCCCAACCATTTGGCCCGACCCAAGGCCTCACCCCAACCATTTGGCCCGACCCACGGCCGCAACCCAACAACTTGGCCCGACCCATGGCCCTCACTCATCAATTAGCCCGACCCAAGGCCGTACCACTTAACTACTTCACCCAACATCAACAACATACACTTTTATCCACCCAGTAGCCTTTTGTTCAATCCAAAGCTTACTTCACTGTTCGTGTTTTAGCATGATTAGGGTCCTTGACTTGATCTGTCGACCAACTTTGCCTAGACCTAGACCGTGACGTTTATCTCAACCAAACCAACCATTTGGTATTGCCGAACATGCCTAAACGTTCCTGTACCTTACCCGTTATATCCCCTGGAGCTACTTCCTATGCCTTGGATACCAGGATTATATCACCCTTGTTTGGATAAACTATCGACCTTTGCCTATGCATTGCTGGTTTGCTCGTCAAATCATGTACCCTAGTCGCACTAATGCATTTCAACGTGCGTCTGCTTCCTTGGACCTACCCCACCATCTCACCATCATCTCTACACCATTTACCCTTTATCAACTCTATCCCTGATTTCCCGTTCTCTCAATCTGTGATAGATTTGAGGGGGATTACCTATACCCTTAACAGGGGAAACCACTTAATATTATTGTCGTGTGACTTCACAAAACAAACTACACGACAATAAGGGGCTAATGTAGACACCAAATTTGTTCTTACGACCCCCAGGGGACCCGCATCTCATTTATGCAACCTAACCTCATCACCTAAACCTTACACAATTATCTATTAATTACCTTGTAATTAATAAATCCACATCACCTTACCTGCCACCTCATTTTGCCACCTCATCATGACCTAGTCCTAACCCTAAACTAACCTAATTAAGACCTAAAACTTGGTTTACATCCACACCCATGACTAATGCCTCCTTACTCGCACCCAAAACCGACCTTGTAGCTACTTGACCAAGCCCGCAACTAATCCCTCGGGAGAAAAGCAGGGAAAGTTGGCTATTTTACTAAAAATAGCCCACTTTTTCCTAACCGATACCGGTTCCTACTCGACCACCGTCGGTTACGTAACCGCCATCGGTTCCCTGTAAATGACCTTCCCTAATCAGAAACAAAGGTCGAAGGATTTTTGGATCAATCAGGATCATCAGAAGCGATCAAGAGAATCGGATCTTTACTTGGCTGAGCAGAGACAAGTGAAGAAACAAGAAGAGTTTGCAGCAAAAGGAGATCAAGCCCAAGACTGCCATTGAATAGCCAGAGCCCTGTGACACTCATCTGATCATTGGGAGGGAGACATCTCATCTTCTGGGTATCAGGCCATACTACTTGAGTTCTGCCTTTGTCATCACAGTTCTTGGACCTGCATCCTTGTCAATAACTAGTAAGTTGCATCTTGTGTGTTCTCATTTTAATATTTCTTAGACTTTTTAATCACAGCCGTCATAAATCTATTCCTAGATCTACTACCCAACAACACATTTTACCTAACTATCATCCACTTACCTCTCATCACCCCATTACCTAATCCCGTTCATATACTGACAGCCTTACAAACAACACAACCCCTTTTACAAACATAGCCCCATATCGATATATTATCGACTTCTGACCAAAAAAACCAGCCTTTCCCCCTACTTGTTTCAATGAGGTAATTAAAGCTGTTATTTTACAATCTTTCGTGTTAATTCATATTAGTAGGAACCGACCACCTTCGAAAGGAAGTTTTATATTTCTGGGCCCAAGGCGGTTCCCTCATTTATTGTCTAATCAAAATCTTGTGGTCTTGTGTTCTTATTTGCGGTAGTCCTTCCAAGACAAAAAGGGGTTCTTCGTAATTAACCTGATCTCTCTCTACTTGAGTACGCGCACACCATCTCGACATTCAACAGGTATTCCTCCTAGCCCTAACCCTTATCTGTTTCTAAAAGGAATGAAAGGATAGAAGCAAACTCTATTCCCAAAAGCTGAAACATCCGAGTGAAATAGACCTAATCATTGTTGATCATCATATTGAAAAGTATTGGGCATTCCGACATAAGTAATTCCAAAATGCACAAAAATAAGTTAAAAATAAAATAAATACACAAAAATGATTTTTTTACAAAAATCAAACCTAGTTACCCCTCTCCCCATTTGTTTCCTCTTTTGACCACTCCTTCTCGATGCCATCTCTAAAAAAACTCAAAATCAATCATTCGAGATCTCTCAAATCACAATTGAAGCACGTATAAATGAGTTGTTTTCATGCCCAAATTATTTTATATAATCCTATTTATATGATCACCACCAATTTGGAAATCTCACCGATCATGTCCATAACCACTAGAAATCTACAATTTCCACCAATCCAAGCCCTTTTTACACATCTTAGAAAATTTTTCTCCTAGACCTTTTAATATACACTTTAACATTGTCTAGAGCTTATACACCTTTTCTTTGATGCCTAACACCTTGTCAAAACTTTATTTTTTCCATACATCCATTTTTTCACACATTGTGGATATTTAACTCTAACCCAAAGTGGTCTCGGGACTTCACACATCCATACCAAAGAACTCCCATTGGATCCTCTCCTTGTAGTGATCTTACAATCACATGTCTATAGGATTCCCACATTAGCATTGCCATCCCGAGACTGTAGTGGCCACTTCGATTTGGCACTTTTAGATAGTGATATAGATACTATGATCATATTATGGACACTATTATGTTTTGTTTTAGTATGATGGTTAGATGTTAGATCATGGATTATTATTTATCTAGATTTGGTTCTTATGCATGATGGTTATTAGAGACATTTTTATATGTGGATGATGATATACTATGTGACATGGACATATTAAAGATGTTGATTTGGAAATATGACATTGGATATGTTGAGTAGACATAGTACGGTAGATTATTGAAGATGATATAGTTGATTAATTATTTGAAAATGATAGTGTTGATTTCTTGATTTTTGTGATTCACATGTTTGGATGATCTTGAAATGTTTTTTATATCATTTTGGATGTTCTAATATGGCCGGGAGGCCAAAAGGAGGTATTTACGTTTTACACGTTAAAATATCACAACAATGTTCGGGGACTAGAGACTAACCATATTGAAATTATGGGTGAATTCAACAAGGTCACCATGGCAACTGTTTTGTGTGTGTGTGTGTGTGTGTGTGTGTGTGTGTGTGTGTGTGTGTGTGTGTGTGTGTGTGTGTGTGTGTGTGTGTGTGTTGTGTTTTGTTAGGGATTCCCATGGGGGGATTTCCATTATATGTGACCATGGGTTTGTGTAATTTATTAATGTATTCCTTTATTAATGTTGCATGTGTTTATTTTGTGATGTGTTACCCTCTTCTTTAGTTGTTATGTGTTGTGTAATGTTGTGGATAATCATGTGTTAAAATAAATAAATCAACATGTCATAAGAATGTAATTAATGAAGTTGTTGATTTTAAATGTTAATGTTGTAAGAGTGTGTAAGAAATGTGTAAGAAGGTGTAAGGGATATGTAAGAGTATGTAAGATAGATTTTGGAGTGAAAGACACTTCATCCTCTTAGGAATTCGAATTTGTCCTTGGAGGCTATATTTGGAGGCTTGTGGGACAAGTTAAACTTGTCCCACACCTCTTAAAATTATTCACCAACCATACCTATGGTTTGGAGGTTAAATTTAGGCCTTTTAAATTCATTTTGATATGACCAATTGTAAGTTTTAATTGCACTTCTTTTACATGTTTTTAATTCAGTCCTTTTGGAGTATGGGTTATTTTGGAGTGTGTAAGTAAATTTGTCATTTTTATTTATTATGTTTAGGTGCATGATGTTGAATTTCCTTTTGGGGTTGAGGAAGAATGATGTGGCATCCCACATGGATCCACATCATCCTCTTCTCTTCCCTCTCCTTTAAATTCGAATTCCTTGCTTGTTTGTGGTTGTTGAAACTTTTTTTATTCCTCTTGGGGGCACTTTTTTTTTGCTTGTTGTTTTGGGAGCTTGTTGTGGAAGGAGTTGGAGCCTTTTTACATGCTTGGAAATTGTTGATTTTGGATTGTATTTGTCTTTTGGGAAGCTTGTGAGCTTGGAAAAAACTCCAGTATGGAGAGGTATGAACTTGAGCCTTTTTAGAATGTTTTCTTTCTCTTGCATGCATGTATGAAATGGTGAATGTGTTATGTGTTCTTGGTTAGTTGGGTAGACTGCTTAGGACATGGTGTAGGAGAAGGCTATGGAGATTTCAAATGGGGGCATAAGGGAATGCCAAGGGCATCAATTTTATTATGGAGGGAGTTTGGATTGGGATCCACCTTAGAAAAGAAATAGATTGCATTTCTTACTCTTGGGGGCATAAGGGAGAAAATTTGGGGGCATAAGGAGGGGTTGGGAGACATAAGGTTTATGGGATTTGATATGTTATATTGGTGGTATGATTTTAGGTGGATGCCCAATTTCCAAATAGGGAGGCATAAGTAGTTTCCCCATAGTTCCTTGCTCTTGTTGGCTTGCTTGATCAAGCCTAAGTTTTGTGTGAATGTTATCAAATGTAGTTGTGAACTACTATTTTTCTTGAACTATGTTTCTTATTGAATTATGCATGTGAAAGAATGTTTCTTGTTTTTTGTGGAAGCCATTGTTGCCATGTGTTGATTCTCATCTCTTATTTCATTATGGTTGGGGCTCAGGGGCCAATGAGGAAGGATGGCTTCTCCTTCTCATTGGATGTCTTGGTTGGGTGGAGAGCATTGTCTTTCCCCCTTCCTTGTTGTGATCAAGATGAAAAGATGAAGAAACTAGCATGCTGTTATTTTGGAGCAAGAAGAATATACAGTTTGACAAGTCCCTCCCTTTGATCAAGTTCTTTTGTAATCCTTCCCCACTTTGAAGTGGATGAGTTGTATAATATTTGTAATGTGAAACCATTTGTATTGATAATGGAAGATTGAAATTGGACTGTGAAATGTAAAGGAGATTTATTTTACTCTCTATTTTGGAAAAGAAATGTAAAAGATGTTACATGCATTGTATTTTGTATTTTAGAAATAAAAAAGGAAAAGAGAAGATTGTAAAGTTGTATTGGAAATGAATAAAGGATTGCATTAGTTTCAAAATTGCACTATGCTTTGAATGTGATTTATTATTATTGAAGATTGAAACTACTGTTTGAAAAAGAAGAATGTGTATGAAGTAAAAGACAGTGTTTTGCTCTCTTGAAATGAGTTGAATTTAGAAATAAGGCTTTGCATAATTACTATTGAATGGTTGATTGAATTCAATTAAATGTATGAGAATAGCTTAGAAACTATATACACCCGTAAATGATAAAAATTGATATATATATTTAAAAGAAATAGTTTACTATCATAAACTTCATTACGAATTCACTTTTAATAAAATGAGCAGTTTAGACCTGAACTTAGTAATCAACTTAAAAACTTTATAAGATAACATGCTAAGACATTAATGAACCCAATTTGAAAAAGAAAACTCAAGAAAACAATAAACCATTGTAAACTCGAATCAAATTCCCTTCCTAGGTCATTTTTCTATCTATTGTTGGAAAAATTCAAACTTGAGTAGATTGGGCAAATAAATCTTCCTAGAACACTCTAAACCCTCCCTATACTAATCCTCTATGTCTTTTTGACATTTTGAGTGAAGGAGGAGATCTAATTTAACCAAATTGAGAAGTTGAAAACTGCCAGTTCACAAATTAAAATATTACAGATTGGTTTCTCAAAATTGACCACTAAAAATTCATCAAATTCCAAAATTGGTGACTCTGTGTAAAGAGGGCATTGAGAAATTTCGAAAAGTCCTCATTTTCCCAAATCTGAGCTTCTTATCAAAAATTATGGCCATTTGAAGTTTTACTTCAAATTGGCACTCAAAAAATAAAACAATTAAATCTAACTGTTAGAAAAAATTAAATTTTAACTTTGGAAAATTTTCCTAAAAATTCAATGGCCCCTACTATCCCAAAACCAATCAAGACCTACCACGTGGCATCTCGGAGGGGCGGACCGAATTTAAACTTACCCTTTTTGAAAATTTTACCTTGGGAAAATTTTACCATTTTTCCCCCAATCCCGCCTTGGCCCATGCCCAATCACTTGTTGTCACATGGGATGGGGAAGGGTAGACCCTTTTCTAAACTTAAACTTATCTATTTTTAAAAAAATTCCTTGGGAAAAATTTTCTTTTTCCTCCACCATCCCGCATCCAATCAGAGGGCACCACATGTCCTCTAGGGGCTGAGGTGGAGGCGCATTTTGTTTTAACTCTTAACGCTTTTGAAATTTTTTATAAAATTTTAATTTTGGCCTCACTAGACCACAACCAATGAGAAGGTGCCACATGGCACCTTGGGGGTGGTAGTGGGGAGGGTGGACCCCTTATTCCTTTTGTTTTTTTGGCCTTTGGGAAAATTTCCCCTTTGTCTCCGTGGCCCCGCAATCCCCGCCTCGCTTGGAAAACTTCTTTTCACGGGCGCATTTGGACTGGCGTGAGCTTTTGGGCCTTTGAAACCCTCCTTCAGCTTATTGCCTTAAGATCTCCTACCACCCCTTTCTCCCCTTGCTCAACCGCAGTGTGTGACACGTGGTGACCTCATGGCGATGGCGGAGGCACGGACCAATTCGGTCCCTTGTGAATTTTGGCGAAAGAGACTTAAAGCCTCAACCCACTCCATCGGCCCGTCGTTTCTCCCAACCAACCAGGTAGTGACATGTGTACTCTAGGGACCCACGGAGGCATAGAAGAATGGTTATCTTTGTGCCCGTGCATTGGGAAAATTTCCCTAAGCTTCCCCACGACCCGCCAACCCATTCAAGGTGCTTTCTCCTCCTCTTGACATGTGTCCCACCTAGGGAAAATTTTCCCTAGGAACTCCACCCACTTATATCTTGAGTTCTATAAGGTTTTAGGAGGACTTCTTTATATCACTAGAAAGGTGAGAAAATTTTGGAAGTGGGAATAAGTATGAGAAAAATTTTGTTAAATAGGAGAAAAATGTAGTTGAATCTTGAGCCTGTTAGAGAGCAGGCATGGGGTAAATTACTCCCTAAACCTAACTAAAACATATAACCCTAAAGTTTGAACCTTGTGAACTTGATATTAGTTAATGAAGGAAAAAAAAGTTGTATTATATTGTCTCGGTTCTAGAACCTATTAGTGAAAACTGATGTCTTGCAACCTGGTTGTAGACACTTCAAATCAAAAAAAAATTATCCCCTAACTTTTCTAGCTAACCCTAGGTTGTTTCTTGGGTCTCAAGTGGTTGTTTAAATGGGAACATTAAAATTTGGTATCAAAGTAGTGGTTCAAAGGCTTGGACCATTGGGCACACTAGAAAACTTGAGACATGAAAACTTAAACCTAGTACACTTGTAAATCTAGAAAACAACTTAGCAAGAAATTGTATATTTTAGTAAACATGGAAGTTGTGTAAAACTTAGCAAAATGAACTAACTCTCACTTTGGTCTATGCAGGAGGCTCAGACGGAGTGAGAGGAACTTTCACAAGGACTCAGACTCACCACCACCACCACCACCACCACTACCATGGATCTACCACCATTCTACACCAGATTCCAGATCGGGATGTGTAGTGCCATTCTACCGGAGGATTAGGAGGAGGACCCTAGTCATGACAGAGTTAATTCTTCGAGGGTGGATGATTAGGTGGAGCATAGAGGAGAGAAGTCCCATGTGGAGTCATTAGAGTAGAGTCACCTACCTAGGAGATAGGGTGGTGATAGAGTTCTAGAGCATAGAGAGAGGTCTTAGAACCCTAGGATTAGGGATGAGCGTGCGAGAGATACCTAGAGGCCGGCTGGACCACAATAGTGGATCACATCGGGAGATCATGAAGCTTGGCCTCACATTACTCAAGTGACATGGGTGGATTTCAGGCAGAGGCCTAGCTAGTGAGCTTGAGTGGTTGCTTCAAGATTTGTCCTTGTTCTAGCAACACGAAAGCTTGTGTTGCGATCCATCTACTAAGGGATGGAGTGGAGTATGGTGGAGGATAGAGGAGCATAAGCTCTATGTAGATTTAGAGATAGTGACTTGGGAGCTATTTGAGGAGAGATTCAGGAGCAGGTATTTATCATGGAGGTTCATCCAGCAGAGGATTGATGAGTTCCATGACCTCCGACAGGCTTCTCTTTCTATAGCAGAGTATGAGAGTAGATTTTAGATCTACTCCAGTATGTAGAGTATATGTAGGATGAGTAGGTATGGATTCACAGGTTCATCCGGGGCCTGAATTTGGATATTGGAGGTGCAGTGTGGATTCACTATCCACAGACTTTAGCAGAGGCCATTGAGAAGGCCTATATTACAGAGGAGACTTGGGGTAAAACCCAGCAGGCTAGAGACCGAGTCAGGAGCCGCATTCAGAAAATGCATGATGGTAGATCGAGAGGTTTAGTTCCTCTAGCTCATGGTGGCTAGGGTACAACATAGTCATCCTTTAGGCCACAACAGCAGCAACAGTCCTACCCACCTTATAGACCTCCACAGAGAGCTGATGCATAGAGAGGTCGGAGTATGGGGCCTCCTCATAGGGGTCCCATGAGGACACAGGGTGGACCTAGCACTCCATCATCCGGAATCGCCAAGAGAGACCTCAATAGACCATAGCTAGATCATCAGGATCCATGCCCATGAGACTTTTAGATCACCTGTTGGAGGTGCTACTCCTTGGAGAGGATCAGGTGGTTGCTTTAGATGTGGAGTTGCTAGAAATTTTGGAGAGATTTCCCTTAGAACCCTAACAAGGGTAAGGCACAAATTTCTGAGCCAATAGTTGGTGACATGGGATGTAGTCACAGGATTTATGTAGTGGTTGAGAACCACTAGGTAGAGCACCAAAGCATAGTCATTGAGACCACATGTAGCATTGGTGGTATTCCTACCTCTGTATTGTTTGATTCTGGTTCTTCTGATTCTTTCATTGCACCATCTTTAGTAGAGCGATGCAGGTTGGTGGCAATTAGGTAGGGTCTTAGTTGGGATGTCGAGATGGCTTTTAGAGCCAAGATCTCTGTGGACTCCTTAGTTAAGGAGTGTGTAGTGGATTTAAGACCTTTCACCACTACCTCAGATCTCCGTATTCTTCCTTTGGGCTCATATGGAGTCATTTTGGGTATGGATTGGTTATCTACACACAAGGCTAGGATGGATTGTTATCACAAGACTATATCTTGTGTAGATGATTTAGGAGTTGATTCGGTGATCTCAGGGGTCAGAGAGACCCGTTCTATTCACACCATCTCATCTATGTAACTTAAGTGGTGTGTGTGATGGGGTTGTAAGATTATCTTTATTACTGATTAGTGACATATCAGAGGATGGGTCTAGTAGACCATCACTTGATGATCATCCCATCTTGAGAGTTTTTTTATGTCTTTCTGGGAGCTACCGGGGTTACCACCCCCACATGAGATTGATTTTCATATAGATTTAGTTCTGGAGCAGAGCCTATCTCACAGGAACCTTATCGGATGACCACCCTAGAGCTCTGTGAGCTCAAGTTGCAGCTTGAGGGCCTTTTGGAGAAGGGCCTTATCCATCCTAGTGTATCCCCTTGGGGTGCACCGGTGATCTTTATGAAGAAGAAGGATGGATCCTTGCGGTTTTGTATTTATTACCACCAGTTGAACAAGGTAACGATCAAGAATCATTATCCTCTTCCTCGCATTGATGACTTGTTTGATCAGATGAAGGGATCCACGGTGTTCTCTAATATTGATCTCAAGTCAAGGTACCATCAACTAAGGATTTGGAGGTGGACATTCATAAGACCGCCTTCCGCACGAGATATGGGCACTATGAGTTCATAGTGGTGCCTTTTGGTTTGACAAATGCCCCTGTAGTGTTTATGAGTTTGATGAATGGGGTATTCAGGACCTTTTAGATCACTTCGTGCTCATATTCCTAGATGAAATTTTGATATACTCACGTACACGTGAGGAGCACGAGGGGCACCTTCGCTAGGTTCTTCAGTGTCTTCGTGAGTAGCAACTTTATGGGAACTTGGAGAAGTGTGCTTTCTTTCTAGACAGAGGTGCAATATTTGGGTCATATCATTTTGGGGAAGGTATCGCAATCAATCCTTCAAATATTAGAGCCATTATGGATTGGCCAGCACCCACTATAGTGACCAAGTGTGCAGCTTCATGGGATTAGCAAGTTACTACATGAGATTTGTTCAAGACTTCTCTCGGATTACGCACCCCATCACTTCCCTTTAGAGGAAAGGGAAGAAGTTTTTTTGGTCAGATAGATGTGAGTAGGACTTCAGGACACTAAAGGAGTGCCTCACTATAGTAGCCATTCTTACAGTGCTGGATCCATAGGGTGAATTCTTTGTTTGTACAAATGCTTCGTTAGTAGGACTTGGAGGTGTGTTGATGCAGGATGGCAGAGTAGTGGCTTTTGAGTCTCGCAAACTCAAAGATCATGAGCTTAATTACCCAACCCATGATCTTGAGCTTATGGAAGTCATGCATGCTTTGGTTAGATGGAGACATTTTCTTCTTGGATGGAGATTCACACTCAGGATTGATCATTTGAGTCTTCGCCACCTCTTCACGTAGCCCAATCTCAACGCTCATCAGTGGTGTTGGATGGAGTTGTTTTGTGAGTATGACATGGAGATAAAGCATGTGAAGGGGAAGGAGAATGTGGTAGTAGACACTCTTAGCAGATAGAGACATGTGGCTATGGCCACCTATAGTGAGCACAGATTTGCGGAGTAGGATTCTTCAACAACTTCCTCTTGACAGCTTCTACATCGCGGTATGAGTAGAGATAGAGTCACAGAGACCCCTTGAGGGGAAGTTTGATGGTTTCACCTTAGAGGTAGATGGTATTCTCAGACATAGAGGATGGATATATGTTCCCAGAGATGGAGACTTGAGGCAGGACATCTTGGTAGAGGCTCATCATGCACCTTATTCAGCCCATCCTGGGGTGAAGAATATGCACACCACCTTATGACAGTTGTACCATTAGAGAGGACTTTGTCGAGATGTGGCTCAGTTTGTGTCATGGTGTTTGGAGTGCCAGAGGGTTAAGGCTAAGCATCAACATCCAACAGGCCTTCTTTATCCTCATCCCATAAAGTGGGACACCATTTCCATGGATTTCATTATTGGGCTATAAATGTCAAGATATCACCATGACGCCATTATGGTCATGGTTGATAAATTAACAAAAGTGGCTCACTTTTCTCGGTGAAGACCACTTATATGGCTAGAGTAGTGGCATGAGTATATTTGGATGAGATCGTCAGGTTGCATGGGATTCCACAGAAGATCATTTGTGACTGCGATCCTTTGTACACTTCACACTTCTAGACTACCATGCAATATGATCTTGGGATGAGGATCAAATTCAGCACAACATATCACCCTAAGATAGATGGATAGACCAAGTGAGTAAATTAGATTTTAGAGGATATGCTCGGGATGTATGTGATGGATCAGGAGTCTAAGTGGGAGGAGTACCTATACTTAGTAGATTTTTTCTACAATAATAGTTTTCATATTTCTATAGGCATGGCTCCTTTTCAGGACTTGTATAGTAGAGAGTGTAGGACACCTCTTAGCTGGGATAGGTTAGAGGATAGATTATATCTTGGACCAACTATTTTATAGGAAATGGAGCAGCGAGTAAAGTTGATCAGGTAGAGATTGTAGGAGTACGGAGACAGGTAGTGAAGAAACATGTGGATTAGCATAGATTGATCATAGTTTTGATGTGGGAATAAAGGTGTTCCTTCGTATCAAGTGCACAAGATCCCTATCCATTATGGAAAAGGTTCTAAGTTGGATCTAACATTCATTATTGGTCCTTTTGAGATCTTGGAGTGTATCGGCCCTTTGGCCTACCGTCTAGCATTGCCACCCAACTTGTCTCGCATACATGATGTGTTTCATGTTTCAGTTCTTAGGAGATATATTACAGATCCATCTCATGTATTGGATTTGACATCATTGCAGGTGCAGGATTAGGGGTACATGATGGTGGAGCCCATCCATATCATAGATCGTAGGACCCTGGGCCTTCGAGGTAGAGATATTGATCAGGTATGGGTGTAGTGGGACAGATATGACGATACTACAGACCACTTGGGAGGATGCAACAATATTACGAGTGTAGTTTCCACATTTGTTCCAGTGACTTCTAGGAGGAATTTGAGTCTAAGGGGAGGGGGATGTAGTGCCCACTTACCTTTAGCACTTTTTAGATATTGATCTTGATCTTTGTGATCATATTATGGACACTATTATGTTTTGTTTTAGTATGATGGTTAGATGTTATATCATATGTTATTATTGATCTAGATTCAGTTATTATGTATGATGGTTATTAGAGACATTTTTATATGTGGATGATGATATACTATTTGACATGGACATATTATAGATGTTGATTTGGACATATGACATTGGATATGTTGAGTAGACCTAGTATGGTAGATTATTGATGATGATATAGTTGATTAATTAATTGAAAATGATAGTGTTGATTTCTTGATGTTGTTGTGATTCACATGTTTAGATGATCTTGAAATGTTGTTTATATCATTTTGGATGTTCTGATATGGCCACGAGGCCGAAGGAGGTATTTGTGTTTTATAGGTTAAAATATCACAACAATGTCGGGGGACTGGAGACTAACCATATTGAAATTCTAGGTGAATTCAACAAGGTCACCATGGCAATTGTTTTGTGTGTGTGTGTGTTGTGTTATGTTAGGGATTCCCATGGGGATTTCATTATATGTGACCATGGGTTTGTGTAATTTATTAATGTATTCCTTTATTAATGTTGCATGTGTTTATTTTGTGATGTGTTACCCTCTTCTTTAGTTGTTATGTGTTTTGTAATGTTGTGGATAATCATGTGTTAAAATAAATAAATCAACATGTCATAAGAATGTAACTAATGAAGTTGTTGATTTTAAATGTCAATGTTGTAAGAGTGTGTAAGAAATGTGTAAGAAGGTGTAAGGGATATGTAAGAGTATGTAAGATATATTTTGGAGTGAAAGATACTTCATCCTCTTAGGAATTCGAATTCTTCCTTAGAGGCTATATTTGGAGGCTTGCGGGACAAGTTAAGCTTTTCCCACACCTCTTAAAATTATTCACCAAACATACCTATGGTTTGGATGTCAAATTTAGGCCTTTTAAATGCATTTTCATATGACTAATTGTAAGTTTTAATTGCACTTCTCTTACATGTTTTTAATTCAGTCCTTTTGGAGTATGGGTTATTTTGGAGTGTGTAATAAATTTGTCATTTTTATTTATTATGTTTAGGTGCATGATGTTGAATTTCCTTTTGGGGTTGAGGAAGAATGATGTGGCATCCCACATGGATTCACATCATACTCTTCTCTTCCCTCTCCTTTAAATTCAAATTCCTTACTTGTTTGTGGCTGTTGGAAACTATTTTTCTTCCTCTTGGGGGCACATTTTTTTTTGCTTGTTGTTTTGGGAGCTTGTTGTGGAAGGAGTTGGAGCCTTTTTCCATGCATGGAAATTGTGAATTTTGGACTGTATTTGAATTTTGGGAAGGTTGTGAGCTTGGAACAAACTCCATTATGGTGAGGTATGAACTTGAGCCTTTTAGAATGTTTTCTTTCTCTTGCATGCATGTATGAAATGGTGAATGTTTTATGTGTTCTTGGCTGGTTGGGTAGACTGCTTAGGACATGATGTAGGAGAAGGCTATGGGGATTTCAAATGGGGGAATAAGGGAATGCCAAGGGCATCAGTTTTATTGTGGAGGGAGTTTGGATTGGGATCCACCTTGGAAAAGAAATAGCTTGCATTTCTTACTCTTGGGGGGGCATAAGGAGGGGTTGGGAGACATAAGGTTTATGGGATTTGATATGTTATATTGGTGGTATGATTTTATGTGGATGCCCAACTTCCAAATAGGGAGGCATAAGTAGTTTCCCCATAGTTCCTTTCTCTTGTTGGCTTGCTTGATCAAGCCTAAGTTTTGTGTGAATGCTATCAAATGTAGTTGTGAAATACTATTTTTTCTTGAACTATGTTTCTTATTGAATTATGCATGTGAAAGAATGTTGCTTGTTTGTTGTGGAAGCCATTGTTTCCATGTGTTGATTCTCATATCTTATTTTAATATGGTTGGGGCTCGAGGGCCAATGAGGAAGGATAGCTTCTCCCTTCTCATTGGATGTCTTGGTTGGGTGGAGTGCATTTCCTTTCCTCCTTCCTTGTTGTGATCAAGATGAAAAGATGAAGAAACTAGCATGTTGCTATTTTGGAGCAAGAAGAATATACAGTTTGACAATCCCTATCTTTGAGCAAGTTCTTTCGTGATCCTTCCCCACTTTGAAGTGGATGATTTATATAATATTTGTAATGTGGAACCATTTGTATTGATAATGGAAGATTGAAATTGGAATGTGAAATGTAAAGGGGATTTATTTTATTCTCTATTTTGGAAAAGAAATGTAAAAGATGTTACATGCATTGTATTTTGTATTTTAGAAATCAAAAGGAAAAGAGAAGATTGTAAAGCTGTATTGGAAATGAATAAAGGATTGCATTAGTTTCAAAATTACACTGTGCTTTGAATGTGATTTATTATTATTGAAGATTGAAACTACTGTTTGAAAAAGAAGAATGCGTATGAAGTAAAAGAAAGTGTTTTTCTCTCTTGAAATGAGTTGAATTTAGAAATAAGGATTTGCATAATTACTATTGAATGGTTGATTGAATTCAATTAAATGTATGAGAATAGCTTAGAAACTATATACACCCGTAAATGATAAAAATTGATATACAAATTTAAAAGAAATAGTTCACTGTCATAAACTTCATTCTGGCAATTCACTTTTAATAAAACAAATAGTTCAGACCTGCACTTAGTAATCAACTTAAAAATTTTATAAGTTAACATGCTAAGACATTAATGAACCCAATTTGACAAAGAAAACTCAAGAAAACAATATAACCATTGTAAACTCGAATCAAATTCCCTTCCTGGGTCGTTTTTCTGTTTACTATTGGAAAAATTCAAACTTGAATAGATTGATAAAATAAATCTTCCTAAAATATCTAAACCCTCCCTATACTAATCCTCTATATATTTTTGACATGTTGAGTGAAGGAGGAGATCTAATTTAACCAAATTGAGAAGTTGAAAACTGCCAGTTCACAAATTAAAATCTGTAGATTGGTTTCTCAAAATTGACCACTAAAAATTCATCAAATTCCAAAATTGGTGACTCTTGTTAAAAGAGGGCATTGAGAGATTTCTGAAAAGTCCTCGTTTTCCCAAATCTGAGCTTCCTATCAAAATTTATGGCCATTTGAAGTTTTACTTCAAATTGGCATTCAAAAAAATAAAACAATTAAATCTAACTGTTAGAAAAAATTAAATTTTAACTTTGGAAAAATTTCCCTAAAAAGTCATTGGCCCCTGCTATCCCAAAACCAATTGGGACCTGCCACATGGCATCTCGGAGGGGCGGACTGAATTTAAACTTACCCTTTTTGAAAATTTTACCTTGGGAAAATTTTCCCATTTTTCCCCACAACCCTGCTAGCCCCAACCAATCAATTTTGCCACGTGGCATGGGGAAGGGTAGACCCTTTTCTAAACTTAAAATTATCCGTTTTAAAAAAATATCCTTGGGAAAATTTTCCTTTTTCCTCCTCCAGCCCGCATCCAATCAGAGGGTGCTACGTGTCCTCTAGGGGATGAGGTGGAGGCTCAGTTTGTTTTAACTCTTAATCCTTTTGAATTTTTTTGTAAAATTTTCATTTTGGCCTCGTTGGACTGTAGCCAATGAGAAGGTGCCACATGGAACCTTAGGAGTGGCGAAGTGGCAAGGGTGGACCCCTTATTCCTTTTTTCTTTTGGCCTTTAGGAAAATTTCCCCTTTTGTCTCTGCGGCCTCACAATCCCCACCTCACTTTGAAAACTTCTTTTCGTGGGCGCACGGACCGGCGCGAGCTTTTGGGCCTTTGAAAACATCCTTCATCTTATTGCCTTAAGATATCCCACGCCCCTTTCTCCCCTTCTTCAACCGATGCATGACACGTGGCGACCTCAAGGATGATGGGTGGAGAGCAGACCAATTATATCCCGTGTGAATTTTGGTGAAAGAGATTTAAAGCCTCAATTCACTCCACCGGCCATCGTTTCTCCCAACCAACCAGGTAGTGACACATGTACTCTAGGAACCCACAGAGGCATAGAAGAATGGTTTTCTTTGTTCCCTGTGATTGGGAAAATTTCCCTAAGCCGCCCGTGACCCGCCAACCCATTCAAGGTGTTTTCTCCTCCTCTTGACACGTGTCCCACCTAGGGAAAATTTTCCCTAAAACTCTGCCCACTTATATCTTGAGTTCTATAAAGAGTTAGGAGGAATTCTTTATATCAACAGAAAGGTGAGAAAATTTCCTATCCATTGGGAATGGTTTAGGGAAATTTTTGAAGCGTTAAGTATGATAAAAATCTTGTTAAATCTCTGAGCCTGTTAGAGAGAAGGCATGGGGGTAAATTACTCCCTAAACCTAACTAAAACATATAACCCTAAATTTTGAATCTAGTGAACTTGATATTAGTTAATGAAGGAAAAAAACGTTGTAGTATATTGGTCTAGTTCTAGAACGTGTTAGTGAAAACTAATGTCTTACTGACACTGGTTGTAGACACTTCAAAAAAAAATTATCCCCTAACTTTTCTAGCTAACCCTACGTTGTTTCTTGGGTCTTAAGTGGTTGTTTAAACGAACACTAAAGTTTAGAATCAGATTAGTAGTTTAAAGGCTTGGACCATTGGGCACACTAGAAAACTTGAGACATGAAAACTTAAACCTAGTATACTTGTAAATCTAGAAAACAACTTAGCAAGAAATTATATATTTTAGTAAACATGGAAGTTGTGTAAAACTTAGAAAAATGAACTAACTCTCACTTTGGTCTATGCACTGAGGCTCGGACGGAGTGAGAGGAATTTCACAGGTACTCGGACTCACCACCACCACTACCACCACCACCACCGGCTCAGGGTGTAGTAGCCATTCTACCTCAGATTCTATAGACCCTTGAGTGTGTTAATGCCACTCTATGTGGATGATTAGGTGGAGGACAAAAATCTAGTCATGTGGAGTCATTCAAAGTAGAGTCACTAGCTAGGAGATAGGGTGACAGGAGTTCTAGAGCATGGAGCATAGAGGTCTCGGATCCCTAGGCTTAAGGTTGAGTGTGCGAGAGAGACCTAGAGTCGATAGACCACAAAATCGGATCACATCACGAAGATCCTAAAGCTTCGGTGCTCACATTACTCAAGTGACATGGGTGGATTTTAGGCAGAGGCCTGGCTAGTGAGCTTAAGTGGTTGCTTCAAGCTTTTTCCTTGTTCTAGTAACACGAAAGCTCATGTTGCGGTCCATCTCTTGGGGATGGACATGGATTATGGTGGAGGACAAAGGAGCGAAGCTCTATGTAGATTCAAAGATAGTGACACGAGAGCTATTTGAGGAGAGATTTAGGAGCATGTATTTATCACGGAGGTTCATCCGGCGAGAGGATCGACTAGTTCCATGACCTCGATAGGTTTCTCTTTTCAGAAAGCAGAGTATGAGAGTAGATTTCTAGATCTACTCTAGTATGTAGAGTATATGTAGGATGAGCAGGTGTGGATTCACAAGTTCATCCAGGGCCTGAATTTGGATATTGGAGGTGCAGTGTGGATTCACTATCCACATAATTTAGCAGAGAGGTTGTTAAGAAGGCCTATATTACAGAGGAGACTCGGGGTAAGACCCAGCAGGCTAGGGACCGAGTCAGGAGCCACATTCAAGCAAATGCATGATGGTAGATTGAGAGGTTTAGTACCTCTTCCTCGTGGTGGCCAAGGTACAACATAGTCATCCTTTAGGCCACAACATCAGTAGCAGTCCCACCTACCTTATAGACCTCTAGCGAGAGCTGATGCATAGAGAGGTCGGAGTATGGGGCCTCCTCCTAGGGGTCCCATCAGGACACAAGGTGGACCTAGAGCTCAATCAGTGGGAGCTCTCCAGTAGAGACCTCAGTAGACCATAGCCAGATCATCATCATCCATGCCATATAATTCTAGATCACCTATTGGAGGTGCTACTCCTTGGAGAGGATTAGTTGGTTGCTTTGGATGTGGAGTTGCTAGACATTTTTGGAGAGATTACCCTCAGAACCCTAACAAGGGTAAGGCACAAATTTCAGAGCCGAAAGTTGGTGACATGGGACATAATCATAGGATTTATGCAACAGTTGAGAACTCTGCTAGGTGAAGAGCACTATAGCACTGATCATTAAGACCACAGGTAGCATTGGTGGTATTCTGGTAGTGTGATGCGTCTTTAGTAGTGCGTAGTTAGGCGGGGTCATAGTTGGGATGTCGAGATGGCTTACGGAGCTAAGATCTCTGTGGAATCCTTAGTTAAGGAGTGTGTAGTGGATTTCATACCTTTCACCACTACCTTAAATCTTCGTATTCTTCTTTGGGCTATGGAGTCATTTGGGTATGGATTGGTTATCTACACATAGGGCCAGGATGGGTTTTTATCACAAGACTATATATTGTGTAGATGATTTAGGAGTTTATTCGGTGATCTCGGGGGTCAAGATACCCATATGTATTCACACCATCTTAGCTATGCAACTTAAGTGGTGTGTGCAACGGGGTTGTCAGATGTATGATGTTATAGTTAGTGACAGATCAGAGGATGGTTCTAGTAGACCATAACTTGATGATCATCCCATCTTTAGAGATTTTTTTGAAATTTTTCCTAGGGAGCTACTTGGGTTACCACCCCCACGTGAGATTGATTTTCATATAGATTTAGTTCCTGGAGCAGAGCCTATCTCACGGGAACCTTATCAGATGACCACCTCGGAGCTCTGTGAGCTCAAATTATAACAAGGTCCTTTTGGAGAAGGTCCTTATCTTTCCTAGTGTATCCCCTTGAGGTGCACCGGTGATCTTTGTGAATAAGAATTATGGATCCTTGCAGTTGTGTATTGATTACCTCCTCAATTGAACAAGGTAACGATCAAGAATCGTTATCCTCTTCCTCACATTGATGACTTGTTTGATTAGATGAAGGAGCCACGGTGTTCTCTAAGATTGATCTCAAGTCGGGGTACCATTAGTTGAGGATTTTGGAGGTGGACATTCATAAGACCTTTTCACACTTAGGGTGATCATTTGAGTCTTTGCCACCTCATTAGGCGAGGCTAATCTCAACACTCGTCGGCTTTGGTGTTGGATGGAGTTACTTTATGAGTATGACATGGAGATCAAGTATATAAAGGGGAAGGAGAATGTGGTAGTAGACACTCTTAGCATACGAGAGATATGTGGCTATGGCCACTATAGTGAGCGTAGACTTGCGAGCAAGATTCTTCAACAACTTCCTCTTAACGGCTTCTACATCTCAAGATCACAGTAGAGATAGAGTCACGAGACCCCTTGAGGGGAAGTTTAATGGTTTCACCTTAGAAGTAGATGGTATTCTCAGACATAGAGGTTGGATATATGTTCTTAGAGATAAAGACTTGAGGTAGGACATCTTGGTAGAGGCTCATCGTGCACCTTATCAAATTCAGCCCATCCGGTGTGAAGAAGATGCACGTAACCTTGCGATAGTTGTACCATTGGAGAGGACTTCATCGGGATGTGGATCACTTTGTGTCACGATGCTTGGAGTGCCGAGAGGGTTAAGGTGAGCATCAACATCCAACAGGCCTTATTTATCCTCATGCCATAAAGTGGGACACCATTTCCATTGATTTCATTTTTGGGCTACCGATGTCGAGATAACACCACGATGCCATTATGGTCATGGTTGATAGATTAACAAAAGTGGCTTACTTTTCTTCGGTGAAGACCAATTATATAGCTAGAGTAGTGGCATGAGTATATTTTGATGAGATCATAAGGTTACACGGGATTCTACGAGAAGATCATTTGTGACCGTGATCCTTTGTACACTTCACACTTTTGGACTACCATGTAGTATGATCTCGGGACGAGGATCAACTTGATACAATATAACACCTGAGACAGATGGAAAGATTGGCGAGTGAATTAGATGGTTTTTTTTTTTAGGAGGATATGCTCGGGATGTATGTGATGGATTAGTAGCCAAAGTGGGAGGAGTACCTGTACTTACTAGAGTTTCCCTATAATAATAGTTTTCATATTTCTATAGGCATGGCTTATTTGTAGGCCTCGTATGGTAGAGATTTTAGGACACCTCTTAGATGGGAAAGGTTAGAGGACAGAGTATCTCTTAGACTAGCTCTTTTATAGGACATGGAGAAATAGGTAGTGTTGATCAGGTAGAGATTGCATGAGGCACAAGATAGGCAGAAGAAATATGCGGATCAACATAGGATTGATCATAGTTTTGATGTGGGCATAAAGGTGTTCCTTCGTGTCAGGCCGCAAAAGAGCCCTATCTATTATGGAAAAGGTTCTAAGTTAGCTCCTACATTCATTGGTCCTTTTGAGATCTTAGAGTGTATTGGCCCTTTGGCCTACCATCTAGCATTGCCACCTAGCTTGTCTCGCATATATGATGTGTTTCATGTTTCATTTCTTAGGAGATATATTGCAGATCCGTCTCATGTATTGGATTGGACATCATTGCAGGTATAGGATCAGGGGTAGGTGATGGTGAAGCCCATCCATATCATAGATTGCAGGACCACTGGGCCTTCAGGAGGTAGAGATTGATCGGGGTACGGGTGTAGTGGGACGAGATACGACGAGATCTCTGCAGCCACTTAGGAGGATGCCACAATATTACGAGTGTAGTTTTAACATTTTTATAGTGAGTTCCAGGAGAAGTCAATTCTAAGAGGAGGGGATGTAGTGCTCACTTACCTTTGGCACTTTTAGATTTCTTCGATCTCGATCTTGTGATCATATTATGGACACTATTATGTTTTGTTTTAGTATGATGGTTAGATGTTATATCATGGATTATTATTGATTTAGATTTAGTTATTATGGATGTTGGTTATTAGAGACATTTTTATATGTGGATGATGATATAATGTTTGACATGGACATATTATAGATGTTTATTGGGACATATGACATTGGATGTTGAGTAGACCTAGTATGGTAGATTATTGATGATGATATAGTTGATTAATTAGTTGAAAATGATGGTTTTGATTTCTTGATGTTGTTGTGATTCACATGTTTAGATGATCTTGAAATGTTTTTATATCATTTTTGATGTTACGATATAGCCATGATCTTTGAAGGAGGTATTTGCATTGATACAAGTTAAAATATCACAACAATGTCGAGGATTGGATACTAACCATATTGAAATTCTTGGTGAATTTAATAAGGTCACCATGGCAACTATTTTTGTGTGTGTGTGTGTGTGAGTTGTGTTATGTTAGGGATTCCCATGGGGGATTTTCATTATATGTGACCATGGCTATGTGTAATTTATTAATGTATTCCTTTGTTAATGTTGCATGTGTTTATTTTTTCATGTGTTACCCTCTTCTTTAGTTGTTATGTGTTGTGTAATGTTGTGAATAATCATGTGTTAAAATAAATAAATCAACATGTCATAAGAATTTAATTAATAAAGTTGTTGATTTTAAATGTTAATGTTGTGAGAGTGTGTAAGAAATGTGTAAGAAGGTGTAAGGGAGTTTACATTAGGATCCACCTCGGAAAAAAATATCTTGCATTTCTTACTCTTGGAGGGGGGGCATAAGGGAGAAACTTTGGGGGCATACGGATGGGTTTGGAGACATAAGGTTTATGGGATTTTATATGTTATATTGGCGGTATGATTTTAGGTGGATGCCCAATTTCTAAATTGGGAGGCATAAGTAGTTTCCCCATAGTTCCTTGCTCTTGTTGGCTTGCTTTATTAAGCCTAAGTTTTGTGTGAATGCTATCAAATGCAATTTTGAACTATTGTTTTTGCTTGAACTATATTTATTATTGAGTTATGCATGTGAAAGAATGTTGCTTGTTTGTTGTGGAAGCCATTGTTGCCATGTGTTGATTCTCATCTCTTATTTCAATATGGTTGGAGCTCGGGGGCCAATGAGGAAGGATGGATTATCCCTTCTCATTGGATGTCTTGGTTTGGTGGAGAGCGGTACCTTTCCCCTTCCTTGTTGTGATCAAGATGAAAATATGAAGAACCTAGCATCTTTGCTGATGTTTTGGAGAAAGAAGAATATATAGTTTCACAGTCCCTTCCTTTGAGAAAGTTCTTTTGTAATCCTTCACCACTTTGAAGTGGATGAGTTGTATAATATTTTTAATGTGGAACCATTTGTATTGATAATGGAAGATTGAAATTGGACTGTGAAATGTAAAGGGGATTTATTTTACTCTCTGTTTTGGAAAAGAAATGTAAAAGATGTTACATGCATTGTATTTTGTATTTTAGAAATCAAAAAGGAAAAGAGAAGATTGTAAAGTTGTATTGGAAATGAATAAAGGATTGCATTAGTTTCAAAATTGCACTGTGCTTTGAATGTGATTTATTATTATTGAAGATTGAAACTATTGTTTGAAAAAGAAGAATGCGTATGAAGTAAAAGACAGTGTTTTGCTCTCTTGAAATGAGTTGAATTTAGAAATAAGGCTTTGCATAATTACTATTGAATGGTTGATTGAATTCAATTAAATGTATGAGAATATCTTAGAAACTATATACACCCGTAAATGATAAAAATTGATATACAGATTTAAAAGAAATAGTTCACTGTCATAAACTTCATTATGGCAATTCACTTTTAATAAAATGAATAGTTCAGACCTGCACTTAGTAATCAACTTAAAAATTTATAAGTTAACATGCTAAGACATTAATGAACCCAATTTGACAAAGAAAACTCAAGAAAACAATATAACCATTGTAAACTCGAATCAAATTCCCTTCCTGGGTCATTTTTCTGTCTACTGTTGGAAAAATTCAAACTTGAATAGATTGGGAAAATCAATCTTCCTAAAACACTCTAAACCCTCCCTAGACTAATCCTCTATGTCTATTTGACATGTTGAGTGAAGGAGGAGATCTAATTTAACCAAATTGAGAAGTTGAAAACTGCCAGTTCACAAATTAAAATCCTGTAGATTGGTTTCTCAAAATTGACCACTCAAACTTCATCAAATTCCAAAATTGATAACTCTTGTGTAAAGAGGGCATCGAGAGATTTCCTAAAAGTCCTCATTTTACTAAATATGAGCTTCCTATCAAAAGTTATGGCCATTTGAAGTTTTACTTCAAATTGGCACTCAAAAAAATAAAACAATTAAATCTAACTATTAGAAAAATTTAAATTTTAACTTTGGAAAAATTTCCCTAAAAGGTCCACGGCCCCCTCCATCTCATAACCAATCAGGACCTGCCATGTTGCATCTAGAGGGTGGACCAAATTTAAACTTACCCTTTTTGAAAATTTTACCTTGGGAAAATTTTCCCATTTTTCCTGCTGACCTCGTGCATGACCAATCACCTTACGCCACATGGCACGGGAAGGACAAACCCTTTTTGAACTTAGAATTATCCATTTAAAAATTTAGCCTTGGGAAAAATTTTCCTTTTTCCTCTGCCGGCCCATAGCCAATCAAAGGGTGCCACGTGTCCTCTAGGGGATGAGGTGGATGCGCGATTTGTTTTAACTCTTAACCCTTTTGAAAAAATTTGGAAAATTTTCATTTTGGCCCCGCCGGACTGCAGCCAATGAGAAGCTACCACGTGGCACCTTGGGGGATGGTAGCAGAGAGGGTGGACCCTTATTCCTTTTATTGTTTTGGCCTTTGGGAAAAATTCCCCTTTTGTCTCCTCGGCCCCGCAATCCCCCCACTTGGAAAACTTCTTTTCGTGGGTGCGTGGACCGGCACGAGCTTTTGGGCCTTTGAAACCCTCCTTTGGCTTATATCCTTAACATCTCCTACCACCCATTTCTCTCCTTGCTCAAGCTGGCACATGACACATGGCAACCTCATGGAAATGACGAAGGTGGACCAATTCGGTTCCTTGTGAATTTTGGTGAAAGAGACTTAAAGCCTCAACCCGCTCTCGGCCCGTCGTTCCTCCCAACCAACCAGGTAGTGACACATGTACTCCAAGGACCCGCAGAGGCATGGAAGAATGGTTTTATTTGTGCCCACACATTGGAAAAATTTCCCTAAGCCTCCTCGTGATTCGCCAACCCGTTCAAAGTACTTTCTCCTCCTCTTGACACTTGTCCCACCTAGGGAAAATTTTTCCTAGGAACTCATCTGCTTTATCTTGAGTTCTATAAGGAGTCGGGAGGAATTATTTATATCAGGAAAGGTGAGAAAATTTCCTATCCATTGGGAATGGTTTAGGGAAATTTTGGAAGTGTTATGTATAAGAAAAATCATGTTGAATCTCTAAGCTTGTTAGAGAGTAGGCATAGGGGTAAATTACTCCTTGAACCTAACTAAAACATATAACCCTAAATTTTGAACTGGTGAACTTGATATTAGTTAACGAAGGAAAAACATACATTGTAGTACATTGGTGCAGTTGGAACTGTTAGTGAAAAGCGATGTCTTGCTGACCTAGTTGTAGACACTTGAAAAAAATAATCACTAACTTTTCTAGCTAACCATATGTTGTTTCTTAGGTCTCAGTGGTTGTTTAACGGGCATTACGAGAGACCATATAATTTTCCCTACCAATTATTTCCAAAGACTAATACCATCTCTACATATTCCTCTAGAATGGTCATTTCAAACTACAATCAAGCTTTGAAGCACCTTTAAGCAAACCTAGTCACCAATATATCTCTTTTCAATCAATGACCAACATATATCTGGCTTTTCAATATACCAAGCGGGAATCTCTACCTATATTTTTCTCATATTGCCTATAGAGAGCTCATTGTAGCACCATTTTTTTTAGGTAACCCAACACATATTAATAACTTTCATTATTTATACTATATTCCTAACCTAATTTACCTATAATCTAATTTACCGGGACCCATCTATTTACGTAGAATATTATTTAACTACCTAAATATAAGCTTTTACCTAACCATATCCCATGCCTATTCCTACCCTCCCATATTTATTAAAATAACCTTAACCCTCGGATGACACATGGTTTCAACCATTTTCCATCCTTTCATTAATTTTTAGTATATGCTGACCATATCAATGATGATCCATAATCGATGATGATCATTGCAGATGTCATTAATCCTATTTGAACACTATGATGCATCATTTATCAATTGGACATATTAGAAAATATAGGATTCACAAATGATTTTTTGAGACCACTGCACAACCTCATAATGTTAGATCTTCCATGGTTTGTCTCCATCACTTGGGAGTCCTTATCCAACATTCAATCTACCATTTCAAACTATGTCATCCCTAGCATCATCCAACAAGGTATAGTATATTATTTTACATTATATCAATCATGTTTTATATTATTTATAGTTCATAAACACTCACCTTCATCCTCCTAGAAAATCATCCTACATTATGTCTTTCTTTTATCCATTAATTCAATTCTTTAGTCAATCTATCAAATTACGGTATTGTCGTTGATCCCCAATTTGTTGATTGGAACTCCAACTCCCTTTTCCTCTCATTAGCTCTTTATACATACTAAAATCTTTGTTCTCTGCATTTATTATATCTCTAGAGTCCTTCTACTTCATCTTAACATTATCAACCTCTGTCTTGTATCAAACATTGTCTATTTTATTAGCCCTTGTTAAAATATATCATTTTCTCCTTGATCGCCATCAATCCTTTTCATTTCCCCTTATATTTATAATTTATCATAATACTATACTAATAAATAATATTTACAATCATGTCTCATCTTTATATGACTATTCCAAGACAAGTATACCCCATTACAATTATCTATGACCTCTTGATCTTACAACAACCTTTCATGTGGGAGAAGCTCAACATTATCCATGAACCCAACCTATGATCCATTGCCCTCACACCTGAAATCAATGTCATTGAGGAGGAACTTTAGATCATACAAAAAGAACATGAAGCCACATAACACTTCCAGGTTCATCTATTTTGAAGATCTTGAACTAGTTGCATGAGCCCTAATTTGATTCTAAAATAGTTTTCACCCGTAGGTACCATTTTAATTTATTTGATTCTTGAATATTTAAATTTAAAAATTGATGAAGATATTTTTTTAATCCTTTTTGGGTGTTTTGAAATCCCAATTTTCTAATTTCCTCTTTAACGAGCAATTTACTATTTTAATCAACTTTCCATGATTTAATAGATATATTACAAATCTATTAATATTCGATAAAAAGTTGATTCTACGGTCATCAATTTGATTTATAATCTGAAATTATTTCATGCACCTTTTTCAATTTTGTGCTAAATTTAATTTTAACCAGTTGATTGATTTACTTAATCAATTTAATAAATTATTTTTACTGATTTTTTAATCTAATCAAAAGCTTCAAAAACTATAAGAAAATCCACAAAAAACTTGTTAATAGAGTTCATCTGAAGGCTACGTCTCCGAATCCACAAATTGTGAATTGATCTATTTAATGTCTAATGAAGTACAATTTATCACCTTCAATAATGAAAAATAGATATTAACACCTACATTTAGAGTTTAAAAGCAGATTTGTAGACTCTTATTTCTTGTCGGCTTTCATCTGATTTCACATGTGGCTCTACGGTCTCTCTATAGTTCCCTTTTCATGAAAATGTGATAAAAAAATCACCTACATTATAAAATCCACACCAATTCATGGAAAAATAAGAGCATCTTTGTCTTTGTCTACGAATTATGTGAAACTTTTCTTTTTACACTAAGTCTTTATTTGGCCTCTAAGTGCCTCAAAATCGATGATCTCTACTGAGTTTCTCTATTCTTACTTGTCATAGTCTCTCTAATGAGTCTTAAATAAATACCACTTTGAGATCATTTTAAAGCGTATTTGAGACCCTATGGATTATTGGTGAGATGCTTAGTTTAAAACCCTAACATTGTGAGGTCAATCTTCCATATCTACCTTTTGTGCCACTTTGTTATTGTAAGTGGGGAATACTCCAACATTCACGGTGTGGTTAGGGGATTTGGGTTTATATTGGGAAGAACCTCCCAATTTATATGTAACTTTATTCACACCTAGATTTGTTTTGGTTTGCCACATAATAGGTGGCGGTGAATTTTTGAACCACCTAATTTTGGGCCATGTTGGCTCATTGGTCTATTTGTTGCACTGAGTTATATGGGTTGTGTGTTGAGCTGTGGAAATTCTTATGGTGGTTGGCCCACCAAGCTATGTCTATCTTCTGGCCTAAGTGAACCAAAAATTTTATATAGAGCTAAGCTATGAGTTATATCTACTCCTCCAAGTTGGATAGAAACCAACCCAAATATTGAGGGGATAAGACTGGTCGACTTGGTGGTGAATTGACCACCCCACCAAGCTGGTAAATGGATCGAAGATCTATATAAAATGTATTCCAAGATGTATGGAATTAATTTCAAACTAGGCCTAATGCAATATAATTACAAATGTCTATAAAATAATCCCACATGTAAAGGATATAGACTTATAGTAGAAAATTTATAAAAGTGCTCATCAATGGTGATATGATTTGGAGGCCAAGGTACCCCCCCATTTTAAGAGAGTGTGAAACATGGCTTAGGGCCCCTAGTTAGAAAATAGTGGGGCCCACCATTTATTCATGTGTTGAAGACCGAAGGCTTTACACAAAAAAAATTACTCTTCACCCATTTTGTGCCCTTACATCACATGTCACATCTGATTGTAAAGTTGACCAAGTTTGGCCCTATTTTCTGCCAAACTTTGACTTGTGATAAATTTCACATATGAGCTCCATTTTCTAAAAATATATATTTATAGAAATCTCTCTATACAATCTTATGCCTTTGTAATGGTTTAGGGATATTTTAGTAAAATATGAATCCAAAACATCCTTGAGATCACTATCATGGGCCAACTACAACATGAAGAAGGATCTATTTATCCCTCTCAAATTCTAATCATATTTTCATTATATTATTTCACTATAAAATCACTTGATTATAATCTTGAGTTGGCATCCTCGAGGAAGCCCATTAGTTCTAGGATCGGCCTTTATCGAGAAACTCATTTAATCCTTACTTAATATATGTATTTTCGATTATCTTTGTATATAGGTTCTCTTGTTCATTTAAAGGAGTTTTTCACATCATTGGTGTATTCATTCATTCGACATTGAATTTTTTGATATAGGTATCGGTAAACCTAATTTAGTTAGAGTTTTGGTATTTTATTATAATAGTAATAAGCTGAAATTCACCTAAAACATGTCCATCTATACATATCACTCCTTATCTCATACACACATCTCTCAAAATATTACAACTCACATGACTCGTAAGAGGAGATCTCTAAATTTCTCATCGACATAACTAATCAAAAATAAATTAAAACTAGGTACATGACATAAGTAAATGAAAATGCTCATGGATGTCTTGTACTCCCATAAAATTTCCATTACTGAGGATGTAAACCATGATTTAATAAATAAAAAAGGGAACTATACCGACCCATAGATAATATGATAATACATAAAGTAATTTTACTTGTATCATTTTTGACTATAGTTAGGTCATCATCCTGAATTTTTTAATTATAATCCAAATTAGTTTTAATTGATTATTTCCAAGTGCTTAGCTTATGTCTAGTTTCGCATAATTAGGTTTTCTAGGTTTAACAAATGGTTCCTAGAAATATGTTTTCCTATGTTGATGATATATTTTGAAATAATAATCACAAATTAAAATAATACTTTATCAAACCGAGAATAAAATACAAGTGATAATACCACTCATAATCATCCCATACCAAATACGAGTTCCATGTTACAAAGATCCTAAACTAGTTTTTCTCAAGTTTATGTCATCCCAAACTAGGTGAAGAATTTATCAATAATGATTCTCTTAGCTATCCTATACCAATTACAATAATTATGATTACAAGAACTCTAAAATTAAATTTTCAAAATCATATCCATCCTATTAAGATTTTTATTCTTACATAAAAAATGTTTATCATATTCGTAATGTTAAATATCCATTTCATTCCTATATTATGGTCATTAGATTTGTTCAACCCAAAATCTAGAAATCATTTCATGCACATGGTTCTATTGATAAGTAGGTTCCAAGCTCCACCATGATCAAAATTAAGGAAACCGATTTACTTTTTCATAGTTATAAAACTCCACCAAATCATAATTAAGATATATCTTGTTCACTTTTTCATAGTTATCAATCTCGCATTTTTTTTTTTCCAGATGATGGCTAACTACTACCATTCTACAACATATTTATATACATTAATCAATATCTATATAAATTAAAAAAATTCATATCATCTATGTGGAAAACAATAATGTTGTACATAGTTCACAAATGAATTTATTTTGGTCTTACCCATTCTATTTCTTTAACTCGATTATTTTCATATTTGTTTATCTCAATTTTGTGTACTTTCCCATGAAGTCATCATTCATTGGTTACACCCTCATTTAATTTTCCATTAATTTAGAATGTATAATGGTTAGTAACCATGTTATGTAAGTTTCAAGTTTAATTTAGGCCATAAACCTAAATAATTCCATATTACACCCCTTTTTCTTATACCACATTGATATGTATTACATTTCATGTTTTACTCATACCATACTAATAGGTAGCTTCAATAGAATTTCCAACTTACGTTCTCAATTTAACGGTTCAATAATGTAATATTGATTTTCTATTTATCCATCATATTGCATATATAAGTTTTTAGTTACAATAATAATCACACTCATATTCTATTATATTGTTAACTTACTTGCGCTCTCCATGTTCATACTCCTTTTTCATATCACATTCCCTTATAACTTTATGTATCTCGTCTATGAATTTAATAAAATATAACCTCTATATTTCTCCTATAACACTTGTTTTAAGTTTGATAAGTTTCTTAATGTGATCATTGTCATAATTTAAAACACAATTCAATTCAAAAATTGCATTTTGTATGTTCTTGTTGTCATGCAAAATAACTATCCCAAAAATGCAAAATTCAAAGCATGACAACTTAGCCACAATGTAAAATATTTCCTTTCGATCATCCAAAACCCCTCCCCTGGAAAACCTTCCTCTTGTGACATCATCATCTTGTACTTGAAGATATATCTAATGAATTTTGTAGACATGTCTCGGTGTGTAAATAAGCTGTGATGAGATTCATGAGTTAATGTAGTGAAGTTCGGTGAAAGACTAGTCTTCTTTGGAAGCCTATAAATGCCAATTTTGGCC
Source organism: Taxus wallichiana var. yunnanensis (assembly GCA_018340775.1). Taxonomy (NCBI): domain Eukaryota; kingdom Viridiplantae; phylum Streptophyta; class Pinopsida; order Cupressales; family Taxaceae; genus Taxus; species Taxus wallichiana. The sequence goes on from CM031238.1 coordinate 527,677,400, forward strand.
ATTTAGAATCTTATAAAAATCCTATGAGAGATTTTAGAAAATATATTAAGCATCGTAGGTGGTTTTGGTGAGTCATGTAAGTTTTGGAAGAAATTTAGGAATATTTAGGAAAGGATTTCTCATCTAACGATAATCTGCTCAACAACGAGTTTTCTAGGTGCAGGGAACAAACACTCTAATGCTGAATCCTAACTTCTCAAGATGATTCTAGGAGATCTGTAATGATTAAAAAGGGAAAAAATTAGGAATTAAAAATATATCATAATTATCTACATTATGGGAGTATCTATTTTTATATGAGGTGTGAAGGTTTCATGAAGAACTCCAAATAGTGCAGTCTCTCTGTTTTGAAAAGAGGGCCTAATTTTTAAATAAAAAGAAGATTAAATTTCTAAAAGCTATTAAATTTATCTTATAATGTGTTTTGGAGTAAAAATAATATAATATTTGACCCCAAAAACATTATTATAAGCCCCCAAAGTGATAAAAGTAAGCTACCTAGCTATTTCTAGACATCTAGTGCAAATTTGGCTTTCCATTCTTGGAGGTGCAATTGTTAGGAATAAATTTTACCTCTTCAACTTAACCTAATAAGAAATGGAATAAAACTCACCTAATATTAGTATGGTGGGGCATAGAGGTACTATGGATGTCAATAAATGATGTTGAAGTTGTACTCCTTATATGAAATAATGTGAGCTACTTTCCTGCAAGAACACCTACAAATCACAAACACTTAACCGGATATGATTAATAAATTATTAGGTGGATTTCTTGGAAAAGGATGGACCTCAAAAATCAAAGGAATTCCTATGAAGGATGTCAATCCGATGTTTATACAATCAAGTAGTTCAAAAACAAGTTGTGATATACGATGGATGATAAATGATAAATGTTGTGATAAGTTTCAAGTTTATTACAAACATATAATTGATAAAATGTCAATAGATATGAACTAAAAATTAGAATCTAAGTCAGAATCTAAATTCTTAGATGAAGGGGAACTATCTTCTCCGATTGCACTTTGGCTCTTCTTCATCAATGAGAATCTAGACTCTTGTCTTTAGTTAAGTTTTCCTTGAAGAATTGCGAGATGTAATCTGGTTCCTCTTATGTATCAGAATTAGAATCAGAATATGAGTTTTTGAATCCATTTAATATTCAGATTCAGCCTCACATCTCAATTCTTCTAGTTCAACTTTATCTTGATACTCAAACTAGGAAAAAATTTCTTGGATACTCAAAACTTCAAATTAGGTCTCGTAGAATTCATCTTTTGCTTCACGGATTCATTGAGTGGATTCAAATATGTTTTGTAAATTTTCTAGATGTGTGGAATGGATGGTGCATAATTCACGGTTGTGTAAATTTTTTATTTCTCTCAATGTAATGTATGGTAGATGATAGGCAATGAGTTGATCTTTAGTTAATTCATGGCGTTGACCACTTGGTGCCATATAAACAAGCCATCTTGGACAACATGTTAGCAACAAAGGACATAAAGTATTATTAATAAATAAATCTAAATGATATTGTAGGGAAACATAGAAGATAATAATCATAGGGGATTGAGGGAATTTTTGGTGATTCTAGAGGATAATAAATAGACTAATCAAAAACGTGATATTTAGCCAACTATTGATGAACACATGATGTTCTAAAGACTTAAATTATATCATGAGATGAAGAGATTAGTAGATGAATACACCTAAATATATAAATGATAATATAAAATGATAATTGGCCTTGATTGGAGATGATAAAAGAAATTGATAAAACCTCGTTGGTGATTTGTTGGTCTCGATAAGCACAGAATGGCTCCCTAAGTTTTTGATAGCAATCTTTGGATGATAATGTAGTTACGTTGATACAATATAACACTAATGAACTCTATCAAATAACTCAAGCTTGAAAAGGTGAGAATATGATCCCAAAAAGAGACCTGAAAATGGGTTTGAATAATAGTGGCAATTTTCCAAATCATTGCCAATTTCATCAATTTAGGTTTCTTTAGTAAATTGTTGGAAAAATTTACTAATTTGAGGTTTTTTTGTACTTTCAAGGAGACGATGTGAGGTGGTTAAGAATGTGTCAAGGAAGAGATGTAATTAGTTATATATCATCTAATTTGTCTTAAGTTTGTTTAGGATAGGTATTAGGTGGTTTGATTAGGATTTATCAAACGTACAAATATAAGATTAGGATTTTGTTAAGATAATGATGAGTGTATAAATTCCTATGATAGGTGTATCGAGATAAGGGAATTAGGAGTTATTTTAAATAGATTTTAGGAAATAAATAAATTTAAATGGATTATAATAAATTAAAAATATATAATAATATGGAGTTTGATAATTGTGTATATTAAATTATATAAATAAGAATGGGGGAGGTGCAGGATACGATGTAATTAATCTAATGTAGTGATGTTTTAAAAATGTGAATGGGATGATTAAGTGAAGGTGGGGAATGTAATTTTTCAATGTCTACATTTGCCCCTTTTTGTCTAGCAGTTTTAATGAGAAATCATTAGACAAAAAAATGAAAATTTGTATGGGTGATCCAACGCGATGCAATACAAGAAACACTATTGTTTGTGTGTCATGTGTTTCATAAAAAAATTGTCCCAATCTAGGGATTACGAGAAACAATATGTGCTACCAAGGAATCAAATCATATGGGAACTATAGGGTTAGACACCTATAGACATATGCTTCATAAAAGTAGGCTAAAAGAGTGGGAAAGGAAATTTATGGGGGCAAAGGAACACATCCCATAGAAGAATGGACAATCGTAGTATTTATTTCATTTTGTTCGATTTAATGTTTTAATGGGGATTATGCACAAAGATGGGGGCCAAAAAGTGGACAAAAATATGTTTTTTGGCCATTTTGGCCATAATGCACTTGCGTTATGGCTCATCATGCTATAACGTGAAAAGGGAAAATCTATGTCATGTTATAACACGATTGAATTACAACTCGATTTTACTAAGCTGAAACACACTTGCGTTATAATGCGCTAGCGTTATAACATGTTCACTTTATGGTTTTCTATGTGTTTTTCCACGTTATTCCTCCAAAATGGACATATTCCGCATTGGAAATAGGAACGTGTGTGCATTATAACATGCCTAATTTTCATCTTGTTAGGGTTTGGAATAACCAATCTAAAGGCTTTGATTTCCAAACCAAAGGTTTGGATTGTGTATTGCATGATTAAAACCGTGTTTGACATAAAAACATCAAAATTTCACGTGTGCACCCCAATATCTCATGCATTAAAATTAATATTCAAAAATAAATTATACTATGATGTCAAGCTCGTTTTTTACCTTGATAACGATATAATTATTTCTAAAATCTAATTAGTTTAAGGCTTTCATCCATAATTTCTTTTACTAGTTCCTTGTTTTCTTGCAAAAACCTATGCATACGTTTTGGTGCACAATTTACAATTTTTTCATCCAAATTAAAAAAATGTGGTTTTTTTCTAAACTCCATTCTACACACACTAAAAAAACTATAAAAAAACTTTTTTCTCAAAGTTATGGGGGTGCACACACAAATATTTCATTTTCGGGATATGTGCATTTTGAAAATTAATAAAAAATTATACATTCATCCAAAAATTACGAAAAAATTAGTGGGACCTCGTATGTGGTCTTAGCTAAATTTCTAATAAAGAGATTTGAAAAAAATAAGAATACAACTCAAAAAATTAGGGTGCACACACAATATGTTCTTATCTTTTTACAAAAAAATAAACATACTTTGTGTGCACACAAAATTTGAGCTTCTTAATCTCAACCATTTTCAAAAAAATATTATTAGTTTGGAAACTAGATTCGAGCTCTACGGTATGTATTCTTATCACTTTTTCAAATTTTGAGCATAGGCATGTCAAATTATTTGATGAAGTTTAGGTTTCACTGATTTTAGGAAAATAGTGTCCCTTTTTACCCCCTTTTAGCCCCCCATATTTGTACACTTACCCAAGGAATAGGGTCCATTGAAAGTTGAGAAAACCTTTGAAAAAGTGATGGTAATCATGTTTTGGGGAAAAAATGGGCACATATGCCAAAATGGTATAAATCACCCGACGATTGAGGGAATCACAAGCAATTCTACTCAAGGTAAAATATAGGCTATAAATATCTTACTCATGGTTATATTACCACATTATTCTTTGTGGTAAACTATAATCTTTCAGAGTGAATAGGGTGAGGAAAACATGTTTTTGAGGATAAAAAGGTGAATATTGGATGAATGACAACTTCAAGTAGGTAGCATAAGCCCATAATGGCTGAGGTAAGCATTTTTGACCTATTTTGTTAATTTTTATGTTGATTTTTGTAGGTTTTAGGTGTTTCTTTCTGCATTGGAGGCATTTGGATACCCTAGGGTAAAAACATAGGAATCACCAGTGATTCATGCAATAAATCAACAATTGAAGTGAATCACTAGCGATTCACCCGTAAAGCAATCATTTTGTATTTGTGATTATTGACATGACTTTTAAGAGATGTTTTAGATTTTACATGGTGTTTGTGGTTCCAATATAGACATTGGTGTATGTAGTTGTAGTTAATGTTGATATTGATTATGTTTTGCATTGATGTCCAAGCAATTTTATAAAATTTACTTTTTCTTTTGAATATGGAATTTTGTTTTTAGATAGTGATGTACCATTCAATTATTTGATGTTTTAGATGTTGGTATTTTTAGGTGATGATGTTGATGTTGATGTTAAGAAATTTTTGATATGTTGTGAATAATGTTTTTGATATTTTACAACAATGATACTAATATTTGTTTGTGTGTTTTTGTGTTTGCAGGTGGATGCTAAGTTGACTATCCATGATCACATACCACTGATTTTAGATGAGGTGAGGATTGATATGTCAGACGATGATTGGGAGCATGTAGAGGCTGTTGTTTTTGGTGTCATGAGACATTTTAGATGGTTACACAGATGTCCAAGTTTTATGTTGGCCTTATTGGAGCAGTAGAATATTTCCACCAATAATTTCTAGTTGCCTACTGGAGAGATCAAAATCACTTTAGAGGATGTTTACCGCATCCTAAGACTGCCTATCCTAGGAGAAGGTGTATACATTATTACTAAGGTAGAGATAGATTATGTGATGATTAGGTATGAAAATGTTAGGCTTAATTCCGGGAATATCATTGTATGACCGGTGAAGGCTTGATAATATTTTGATAAAAATGCAGTGAAGTCCAATTCTTGTGGATTGAATGATGGTCAACCTTAACTATGCAAGGATCCTGAGGGGTTCCTAAGTTAACTTCGATAGTAGATTCGTTGAGGAGAGTTGGTGTATCAGATGGTAAGGATTTTTGGAGAAAATGATCCTCAGCTCCCATATGGGAAAGGATATCTTGGTCATCATGACATTGGAAGATGTTTATGAAAGGTGAATCTTCCTCAACCATTTCTGGCCAAATAAGAGGGATTTGTTTAGTATTGTGGTTGGATTGATAAGTGATAGGTCCTAAGGATATGGTATTGACTAAAAAGAAAAGTTAGACGGGATGGATACAATGTCATCTATGTCCATAGGATCTTTAGGGGATGTGGGTGACGATGGTTCTAATTTACTAATGAGAATAAATGTAACAATTTTGGATGCGGTGGCCTCGAAGATGTTTCAGAGTTGGGTTTCTATAACCTAAACCATATTTATCATAAGTTTTAAGGGAACTTTGGATAACCACATCATGTATTCCCTTTTCATAACAACCAATGCCAAAATCTCTCCACACCCAACAATGGAGATATATGTGAGATAAATTTGGATTATCTAAAGATTTGAAATCTGATGTAAAAGGCATGTCATGGTGTCAATCCATTGTATGGGATGAAGGATAATCAATTCCCCCATAGACAATATTTGTTTTGAGATAATTGGGGCCATAAGAGATAACATCTCCTACATTAGGGTCATATGTAGGCTATTTGTTAGGACAACCATAAGTCTTAGGTGAAGGAATGTGATTAAGCATGAGAAGACAATATTCCCCTAATGTTGAGAATTATATGACATCACCGAGGAGGAATCATCTATTAATTTAGAAGAAGGTAAGGTCGTGATAGTACATGCTTCATCGATGATTGAGATGTGGATTTAGGAAAAAGTATGTCGTTTGGAAAATACATCATGTAATAATCAATGAAAGGATTTGGATCTGCAGGATGGTAAATGTCTTACTTTCATGTTCATATTTAAGACAATGACGGATATTTGATGGAACACAATGCATAGTGTGTATCCATAGGTGTCTTAGTAACATATTATATTGAAACTCTCCTTATACGATGTATAAGAGTTTTAGGAGGGTTTTAACATCGAATTTAATTGGTAGTATGAAAGTGCCTAACATGGGTGTGATCTTGTTGTTGAAGGATCGTAGTAGGATTGGAGTTAGAGTGATAACCATGTTGGTTAGTTTAAGGTTATAAAAAGTGAGGGAGGATATAATGTTTATAGCAGCACCACTATCAATCATTACCCTTTAGATACAAACATAATTAATTTGAGAAGTGATGAAAAGTGGTAAGTCATGATCTTCTTGTTTAAGAGAAGGTATTTCAGATGGCTGAAATGATATGGTGACACGTACGTACCCAAAATTGTAAGGTATCTTACATCGGAACAGTGTAACAAAAGCCCTAATGATGATACAGTCTCCTCGAAAGGTGTTCGGGATCCAGAAAGAGCTCTTCGGATATGCATTAACATCCCACATGCCCCGCTTAGCCCCCGCGTGCTTTGTTTTCCCTATGTTTCCCTCTTTTCTTGGCTTTTTGGCCTTCAAGTGACGAAACCGCCGCCTTTAAGGGTGGCGGTCTCGTGACCGCCGCCCTAAACAGGCGGCGGGGTCCAGAACCGCCGCCCAGGTAGGGCGGCGGTCCTGTGCGCATTTTCCAGAACGCTCTTTTGACGCAACCCGCGTGAAATATCATGACTCACCAGCTTTTCTTGCCGACTTGGGCATGCATTAATGTTTTTGGTCCCCTGGAACAGTGTTTTTCCTTTGTTTATTGTTTAGGAGTTCAATTTGATTTTGGTTTTTGAGTGTTGGAATTCCTATAAATGCATGTTTTGTGCACATGCAAATGGCCACCATTTTTCACTCCAACTTTCTTATTTTTCAAATCTTTGTGGTCTTTTTAGTTTGCTTAGGATTGGTAGCATAGTTTTGTTGCAGTTTGTTTTAGCTTTGTGTCAGATTGCAAATTTGGTAAGCCACATATCCAACTTGTGTAAGTGCAAACATTACTTTGGCCTCTCGAGTTTTGCTCCAAATTTTTCTTTTGAATTTCTTGTTACAGCAGATTTAGTTTTCCTTTGCTTAGAATTCTTAGTTTTCTCATTGAATGCTTTGGTTAGTATTGTGTTGCTATTGGTAAGCCACAGATCCAACTTGTGCAAACAGTATCATTGTTTTTGGAGTAGAATAGTTAGGCAGCCATTAAAGTTGCAGGTTTTGCTCTTCATACGACTAGTTTCGTGTTCGGACGCTTTTGTTGCATGATTCGCAGAGACCCCGCTAGGAATTGCATAGGCCAAGCTCTTGACTCTTGCGCTATCCCTCTCCTATCCGCATTCTATTTTGTCTGCATTCTGAAGGCTGTCCATTGATCCAAATATCTATTCCTGTTGATGCAAGCATTCCACGCTTTTCTGGATTCACGTGAGCACAAAGAACGAAGAGATCATACTGAGGGGACAAGAACATACACACCGTCGGATTCGCCACTGTTCTGCGAAATCCAGGTTCCATCTTTCAAAGTTTTAGTTAGAACTTATCAAATAAAGTAGTTAATCGCTTTATTTCAGTTATTTCCATTCTTGATATTGCCAGGAGGTTGTGGGGATTGATAGTTTCGAGAAACTATGATTCATCCTCACTTCTGAGGTAGGATCGAGAATCTTGCAAATAGATTAGTTATTTCGTTGTTTAGAATAGATATACAAAATTGCACAGACAAATAGCTACACTCGGCTATTTTGTTTGTTTTACGTTATTAGTTTAGTTGTCAATTCTAAATATTTTAAATAGCTGCTTTCTTATAAATTGCCAGAAAATACAAAAAGAAATTACATATGCTAGAAGTGTACTTAGATTTTACTTTATTATAGTTTGTTTCATTACTGCTTTTGCATGACAATTACGGGACCTAGGGAGCCCAGGGAATACATTTTCGAGCCAATTGTGCCCCAGCCCAATATCATAGTGGCAATAACTGACATTGACCAAAACCTTAGGATACAAGTCTTCCAAACAACAACAGACTTCCAACAGATCAGGTCACAGTTGAGAGGGTTAAACATCGAAGACGACCAAGCACACACATTTTGGTCAAATCAGCCAAACTATAGGTTATCCTAGAAAACATCCGCATGACTGTAGAAGGATTTGAAAGAGAACAAATATTCAGGTGCGATCCTTTAGTTCCACAACTGTGATTACCGGAGACACCCTCATAGATATAGATACCGTTTAAGAATTCAAGTTGCTAGAACACCTGTAAGGTATTCTGAGAAAATCGCACAATTGCTGGTTCTAAATGTAGAGGCCGAGAAAGCATACGACATCGGATACTAGGGATTAGAACTTGATCTCGCGTATGACCATAACAGACCGCAACAACCAAGAGTCTACGGTTGTGATCCACAAATCCCACAACCCAACGAATCCACAAGTCCGGTTAGATATAGACACTGGCCTATGCACATTAGTATTTCAGCCTACTCCGATTCCGCCTATCATCATTCAACAAAGCTTTGTCCCTACTAGACATAACAAACTAACGAAGCTAGAGAATTTTGGACTAGGCCGAGAATCGTCCATAGAGTTGACTATATTCGCCATATGACCCTATCAGAGAAATACACGAAACCATCCCCGGGTCATTTTCCACGCATCCCACAACCCATAGATCGAATCACGCCGAGCTCGATATTGATTGGAACCTTTGAGCAGTCATCCTCGCTGATCGATCTATCACACCAGTCCAAGTTAGAAGGGCCTTCTTTGCCTTAGATTCGCAAATACCATTAGTGCGTGTCGAAGACATTAGACTCCCCAACTAGTTTGTCTACATATTCTACCCCCACCGGCTGTCTCAGCACGACCTCGGGAGGTCGGGTACGTGGAAGAGTCACTTGTTGATTCTCACGCTCGCCTGTTGCTTTTCCGACGTACAAAATTGGTGAACCCGACGTGAAACAAACAACTGTTTCACCTTCTGTACCTCATTAGCATTCACATCAGTTTCACCAACAAAATTGGTGAACCCGACGTGAAACAAACGAAATTAGTGAAGCTGACGTAAAACTTCCTACCTTCTCGCTCGAGTCATAAATATCACGCTTCCCTTCACAAATCACCTTCGATCCTTCCCATTATTCTCATGGTATTCATATACCCCGAATATGTCGGGATTCGATGCATATGGTGCACTTCTCCCGGGTCTTGAGGCATACTATGCCCAATGAATAGGAATCATCACCCTCACTCAATGTGGGGCGACAACTATTCAACTAATCAGTTGTCAACACAAATGCCAAGGATTAGATATAGTTCGTCCTTCCAAGCAGAGGGGTTGGAGCAACAACTCGCTCAACACAAACAGAGCCTTCGTGCTCAAACAATATGACATTGACCTGGAGAATCTCGCTTCATCTCCTCAAAGCTACTTAGACCACATATTAGCAGCACAATCAGATCCATACTCAGCTTAGATGACGAGTACTCAATACGTTATCCTAGGAATGAACAACGCTCTCAAGGCATGTATCCACCGTAGGAATTTTGCAAATACGGCCCGAGTTCTCTCCTCAAGAAAATACCTCTATGCCATCACGTATAGAAAATACTCTCGAGAAACTTGGCAAGATAAAGAATCAGTTCATGACAGCTATCACATGCCTATACAACACCAGATATACAACAAACGCCACCAAGGCACGATATCGTGACTTCACCAAACGAAGTCATTTCAACGCTAATAGAAAAGGTTAGAGGATTAGAACTTGCCCAAGCAAATCAAAATTGAAATTCATACAAACAGGAGTTCCAATCCTCCACACCATCCTAGCCAAGCAGATCTCCTCACAGAGTAGGCACGTTAGGTATGACTCCTCGCATTCACAACAAGTGCCAACTAGACCCACTATCGCAAGACAGCTCCTCCCGGTCCAAGACAGAGCAATCCATTCCTAGATAGTACCCTCATTCATACTTAAACATGTATTCCAAATCACCACAAGGGGATATGTACTCATCCCCTAAGATGTTTACTCAAATGCAGGACTCGCCTTATGCCCCGCCAACGCGACGTTACGCCATATCAACAACCCGCTCCGCCACCGCCTCCTCAACAGCACCATCAATGGTGGAGACGTATGCAATAGGGACTTATTCAGAATATTTAAAGGAGCCCTTAGATTTCGCCATAAGAAGCGTTATGCTTCCAAGGCCTCTTCCCGATTTTCCCAAATACAAAGGAGAAGGAGATCCGAATGCGCATATCAAAGCTTACGCTACAGCCATTCGAGAATTACTCCCATGGGATGGGGTCGTTGCTAAAATATTCCCCAAAACGCTGGAAGGCATCGCTCTCGATTGGTATTATAGAATACCTGAAGCTTCCATACATTCATTCAAACAACTCGTGTCGGAGTTCATCAAAGCCTTCGACATGAACAAACTATTAAGGACAGGAATCAGGGAGTTCTTGCACATCAAGCAAGAACATAACGAGTCTGTCGCCCATTTCATCCAAAGGTGGCGCACAGTCCTTTATTCCTCGGCAAGCGCTCCAAACATGGATCAGATGGAGCTATGCGATTTATTCCTTCATTCTCTTAGAAAGAAGTGAAGGAAGAAGTCCGTAAGTTCCCACTAAGGACTTATGATGAAGTACTTGAGAGCGCTCGCGAATTGATCAAGCAAAGAATAGATAGTGTCCGTAAGACGATGGAGCAAACGGAGGTTAGTCACCTCTACTCAAAATACTACAACCACCACAAGCGCCAATCAAGGACCCAAAATCCTTAACAAAAATCGTGGGGTAACAACAGATGGGGTAACTCGACCAGCCCAAGAGGGTAAATGTCGTTAATACTCCGTCACAAACAAACAACCAAAGAAACAACAATTTTACCCCGATGGTCAATACGGTGGATTTTAATAATCCACAAAGAACAACAACGGTGAAATCCCATGCAAGAGCAAGCTAAAACTCATTTGGTTACCAAAACCAAAGTCAAAACCAAAAACAACAATTTCAAAACTTTGGTCCTAATAGCAACATTGATCGAATTTTAGGCCACAATACACACCAAACCAAAAAACGGGAATTATAATCCCAATTCTTATTGTGGTTTCCATAAAATCGGGGTCATGACACTAGAACATGTCGTGACTACAACAAATTCATGCAACGCTTGCCAAATGAGCAAAAACAATTTTTTATGGATATGTTCCTAGCAGATCCTACGTCACCAACGGCAAGTACCTTCGCAGGGGCCGTTTCCCCTCAGAATGCCCCTCTCAAGATCTTTAATGATCCACTCCCAAATCATGATAACAATGGGTTGAAACCAACTGGAACAAACAAAGGCACAATGACAGGAAACAACGATCACGAGGCCTCAACTTCGCTAAATCCGTTAGTCGCGCCACAACTAGGAAGTCAGCCGCGACCTAAGGTAGTTGGATTAGTAGAGTTAGACTCCGAATTACCCGTTGAAGCAATTACGAGGACATGAGAGTATTTCTCTCAACCAAGTCCAAGCCATCTACCGGAAATGATAACATCCAAAGAAACCGTAGCAAAACCTATGGGTGCTTACGATCTAATTAATGATCTAACAAAACCTTCTCGCATATTTCATTCCTTGATTTACTAAAGAATTCCCCTGCTCACAGGGCTGCTCTTTTAGAGGCGTTAGGTTTGGGTCATTTAATTAGTATCACTCCACCACCAGAAGCACAAGTAAATCATATAGACTTTGATGTTTATCCTCCGGACAAAGTGGATAGGGATGTCGAATTCATATTCGAGATAAGTAAAATGCCTACGGATGCCGAGATCACACGCCGAGGTGATCCAGCCCTACACTTGCAAGTATAGGTTTATAATAATTATGTAAAATGGGAAATGGTTGATGATGGAGCTGCGGTCAACATAGTTCCTTTCTCTTTTCTCCAAAAATTGGGATATGGTGAAACAAACTGCTCCACTACTCGAAATACCTTGAGAGGCTACGATAGCCTTAAAGCCACATCGATAGGAACCATAATACTACCGGTCACCTTGGGACCTAAAACAATCCTGACTGAGTTTTATATTATAGATCGGGAAACCAATTATAATATGATCCTCGGCCGACCATGGATACATCGAATGAAGGCAATCCCTTCCACTCTATTTCAAGAAGTAAGATTCCTACATCTGGGAAAGGTATTTGTAGCCAAAGGTGATCCAAAGCCGTTTGACGTACACCTAGCTGATTTAAAGAAGAGACCAGGTGTACACTCAGAATTCGAACTTCCAACAAACCAACTTAACAAACCCTCCGACCCAAAGCCGAGGAAAAGTTGATACTACGACGGATCTTGAAACTACCAACATAGCCCAAACAATTCCAACCCCTAAAGGTAAAACTAAAGAAATAGTATCATTAGGGACTACTGTGAAGATCGTTGAGTTGATAGAACAAGATTCACCAATGTTCTTACCATTCGATTCAAGAGGCATAGGATTTTCCCTAGGTGTTGGTTCCTGCCAGTAAGATCTCTATATGGTAGAAGTAGAGTGTGTAAACACAAGCAGATACACCTACATCCATACTCCCGGCTAAGTATTGACTCTCCATTTCGATGGAGCTAAATGCCGCTATGGAGCGGGGGGGTATAATTTTACCTCGCCCGAGGAAAAGGTCCTCCCATTCTCTTTTAAGTTGAACTTTGAATGCACAAACAACGGCGCCGAGTACGAAGCCCTCCTCCTTGGCCTTACCTTAGCCAAAAGAATTGGTATTGATAATATCGTAGTTTTAGGAGACTCACAATTAGTGGCAAACCAAGTTTCGTAGGTATATGAAACTAAAGCCGAACACTTGCAACTTTACAAAAACGCTCGTATTAGATTTAAGCAAGGCGTTCAACTTCATATCCATCAAGCAATTCGCGAGAGAAAAATCTTCTCGCCGATTCAATAAAGAACTTCGATCACGCTTCACTCCAAGCAATGAGCTAGAAGATACTCATTTCACAATATCCATTCAAAATGAACCATTGATAAAAACAATGACAAATCCTCTTTCAAGCGGAAGTGAATCTACCATCCTAGACCATGTTGGAAATGATGCGGCTACTTTGGATTACTTAAATGCCTATGCAGCACTACATCTCTCCTATCACACGCTAGATTTATCTCCGATTCCACATTCATCTTCCTACTTGAAATCTCAGAACGGATCTTCCTCACAAAAAGAACCTAATATATACGCGGTGGAAAACGGGATGATTTGGATTTACCCCCAGCACCGCCTGAGTTCGAAGAGGGTAACGCCTCTTTAATTGAAGAAACAATCGATGTCAATATCGGAATGGAAGATGAGCCAAGAATCTTGAAACTAGGATCTTCGTTAACCCTAGAAGAAGTGGAAATACATACTCAAGTTCTCAAAGAACATCAGAAGGCATTTGCATTTAATTACAAAGAGATGACAGGAGTCGCACCCCACATTGCGGTGCACAACCTCGTCACTAGATCAGATGCAAAGCCAATTAAACAGAAATCAAGACCCATGAAGCCCAAGGTAGCCCTTATGGTAAAAGAGGAGGTAATAAAACTCCTTCAGGTAGGATTCATCAAGCCAGTTGACTACTCCCAATGGGTATCAAACATCGTTCCCGTTCTCAAGAAGAATGGAAAGATACGCATCTGCATAGATTTCCGGGACATTAACAAAGCATGTCCTAAGGATGACTTCCCATTGCCATCTATCGATGTCATTGTTGATGCAACAGCTGGGTTTGAGCTCTTGTCTCTCATGGATGGATTCTCGGGATACAATCAAATCAGAATATCCGAGCAAGATCAAGCTAAAACCACCTTTATAACTCCTTGGGGAACCTATTGCTACGCTGTTATGCCATTCGGTCTCAAGAACGCCGGTGCTACGTACCAGCGGGCCATGACATACATATTTCACGATCTAATTCATAAAATCGTGGAATCTTACGTGGATGACTTATTGGCTAAGGCCAAAAAGCGCTGTGACCACCCTGAAGTACTCCGCATCATTCTTTCACGCCTAATAGAATACGGAGTCACGCTAAACCCAGAGAAATGCGTATTTGGTGTAACAGGAGGAAAGCTCCTAGGTTACATCATATCATCACGAGGGATCGATGTTGATCCAACCAAAATTCGGGCTGTCCTCGAAATGGTCCCGCCTCGAGTGAATCTAGAATCGATCATTTCTTGGAAAGTCGGGTGCAATCCGAGGTTTATCCTGATCTAAGCTTCGTCGTCCATCCAATCAACAATTTACTCAAGAAGGACTATAGATTGATTGGATCAAGATCGCAATGAAGCTTTCAAGCAAGCTAAACGCGCTATCACCGCCACGCTAATGCCACCTAAGTTAGATCGCCCATTAATTCTATACTCACGGGCTACCGATGTCTCGCCGGCCTGTATGTTGGCCCAAGAAGACGATGACAAGAGAGAGCATGTGATTTATTTCATTAGCCGAACATTGCTCGACTATGAAACACGCTATACACAAGCAGAGCGAGAATGTCTTGCCATAGTCTTTGCTACTAAACGCCTAAGACACTACATGCTAAATCAAGAGACAAGGGTCATGGTAAAAACTGACCACTTACGAACCTTCCTCACACAAGGGTCCCTGTCTAAAAAGGCAGGACGCTTTATAACCTTAATGGGAGAGTTTGAATTAACTTTTGTAAACCAAAAGTCAGTTAAAGGGAAAATCATCGCAGATTGGTTAGCTGATAACCCGCTAGACGGAGGTGACTTAGTAGACTTAGACTTTCCAGATGAATGCGTGTACTACGTCGAAACCCGACCTGCTATATCTGAGTGCCCTTGGTACGCTGATATCATTAGTTATATCATGGACCATAGGTACCTGAATGAGCTACGCCTCAACAAAGAAGACGGTTACGCATTATCATAGCTAAATACGTCATTATAGAGCAGGTGCTCTATCGGAAAGCATTCGATGGAATGCTCTTAAGGTGTGTTGACACAGAAGAGTCCAAGAAGATTCTCCATGAATCCCATAGCGGTATATGTGGAGGCTACTCGGTGGCCATGCCACTACTCGAAAAATACATCGAATGGGCTATTTCTCGCCCACTCTAGAACATGACGCAATAGAGTTTCAGACGCAGTGTCATAAATGTCCGGAGTTCTCTCATGAGATCCACATGCCAAGCACAAGCTTTCAGAACCGATCGCTACTCCGTGGCCCTTTTCTACATGGGGCCTGGACTTGATAGGGAAGTTCTCTCCTCGTCCACGACGGCCACAATTTTATAATCACGCCACCGAATATTTCACTAAATGGGTAGAGGCCATGCCTCTACGACCGTACTCGGTTCGTAATCGCTAAGTTCATTTTGAACCAAATCATTTGCAGTACGGTATCCCGCAAATCATTATCTCAGATAATGGAACTTCTTTCAAGAATGAAGAAGTTCGTGAGCTATGCAACAAATTTAAAATCAGCCATCATACGGCTTCCTCAGTACTATCCCCAAGCCAATGGGCAGTCAAGCAACGAACAAAACACCGAAAGCCATTCTCCTTAAAACAAAGAAAGAAAACAAGCGGGATTGGCATTTAAAGTTATATCCGGCCTCAGGCCCACCGAACCTCAATAAGAACACCAACGGAGCAACTCCTTTCTCGCTGGTATTTGGGTCAGAAGCAGTTCTCCCACTTGAGGTCGAAATACCCAGTCTCCGTATTTCGCTACAAGGGATTCTGGATGAGGACGCTTACAGAGAAGCACGTCTTTCTCAATTAGAAAGCCTGGATGAAGCTAGGTTAGATGCTGAACAACGACATAGAGTCTATGCCGACCGAATGTGCCGGCAGTATAACAAGAAAGTCTATGAACGTGACATATACGAAGGTGACCTAGTTCGAGGTTAGATAAATGGATCGACAAGAAGACCGCGAAGGAAGGAAATTCGCCCAAATGGTTGGGCCCATACCGAGTCATGAAGGACTACGGAAATGGTGCATACCTCTTATGCACGCTAGAAGGTGAGGAGTTTGGTGAAACAATCAATTCCCTCCACCTCAAACGCTTTACGCTACGCATAAGAAAGCGTTACGCCTATATAACTATCTACATCGCATTTTCATATAAATTAGGATCATTTTGTCCACTTTTTCTTACACAAATTGTGATCAAGGAATCTATTCTCAAAGCAATTTATTACAAACTCGTGATGTTTCTGGCATGAAGTTCTTTAATCATACTTCTCCGTCTTCAATATCATCAATCAACTCGTAATCTTTTATCTAAACAAAATCGACATGACGAAGTCCTAACGGTAACCATACCAAGATCTCGCAAGTTTGTTCTCGCTTTGATTTCTTCTTAGGATAGGTGTCTTGCCTATGGTCTATTCTAGAAGCTTCATGGTGTCACATCTATCCCATATACACATCTCTTTGGAAAATAAGCATATACTGACATTTTACTCAAATAGACAAGTCAAGAAGTGATTAAATGTAAAATTTTATTTTACACATTTCCTTGCCCCACCAACCTTCGGTGATGAGCTTCAAGGCTCTTACTAGTGACGTAGGGTTGGGAAAGGATGGAAATGCCCTTACTCGCCATGCCTTGCCCACGGTGATAAGCCCATGCTTCTTACAAAAGACGGGGCAAAGTGTAGGGGGTCCTCTAAACAAAGTAAATGTTGAAAGGTCATAAACAATCAATTCAAACTTTGAGTCAATAACGAATGAATCAGATATTCAAAATTCCAAAAAGAGTTAAAAATCCTAAAAACCCAGATTTTGTCTGCTATGTGGCCATCTACGGGTCTAAGTCTGGATAAACCGCAAAGCAAGTTGCATCCAAAACTATGAAATCATTCAGGTAGAATAAACTTGTAGTTTTCATTTGGTTCCACCAAAACTTCGTCTGTCTTTCATCACTATCACTTCATCACATTTCATAACTTGCGCCCTTCGCTCTCTTGGTGATGAGCCCTTACATCTTACTAGTTGCGTGGAGTTAGGAGTGGGGCAAATTAATCTGTTCATCATACTGGTTGTTCTCATCACTTTGCCAAAACAAATCATGAGGTATCCAAATTGCTAAACAAAAGTTAAGATTCAAGATCACAATATATCTACAATATCATGTATCAGCATCATGAAACACAAAAAGAAAGCAAACATTTGCATCATCTGTTTTCCATTGCATACATTCTAGAAAGCATATAAAACATACATCGTAGTATACACGAATAAGCTGGAAACAGAAAGGGAAGACCCAAGTGACAAAGTTTTGATCCAAAATCGGCGCATATATATAAATAGTCAATATTTGTATACAATGCCATCATGCACTAGGCATGGTCAAAACACTCAAAGAGCCCGTAATACACAAAAGAATCTATAACACAAAAGGTGCATAGGAGCCAAGTGGCCTCTCAACCCCTACGCGATCCCGCTGAAGGTGCGCGCCCTCGCCTAGGACTCCGGCTACGCTGACGCTCTGAATGGACGGAGGGCTCAGGGTCTCGAGGAGCGGTCGTGGTCTCGCCATGAGAATGGCTCCTCATAAGGCGCTCGGCTGTCCTATAGCCTCGCCAACTCAGACGGAGAGTCGACACCATCTTGGCCACATGCCAAACGGGAGCGAAGACGTCGGTGTGCCTGCCGGCTGCTGAGGGCTCCCCGGCATCTACAGATAGCTCCGCACGGGTCTTATCCATAGGGATCATCAGAGAATCAGTACATACCCTACGGATTAGATCCCGCCACTCACAACGCCTCTCGCAAAACAAAGAGGAAAGACGAATTAGAAATTAAGCAAGAGGCTAAAATGTACAAGATACAAATATAAGGAGAGATAGCAGTTAAAACAAGTCCTAAATCAAATTAACACTGAAAGGGAGAAAGGATAACTTACTCGGGTCACCGGGCCTCCAAGATGGGTCACTAGGGCCAGCACCCGCTGCAGATGCCGCCGCCGACTGAGGAGCTACTCCTGTAGTTGGGGCAACATGATGCCCCGCAACGGACTCATCATCTCCACCATGGCCCCGGGAGAGTGGCTCCTCGGAAACCAGAGTCTCTCTCTCGCGCCCGCCGCTCCGCCTCTCCCGCCGCATGATATCCCCGAGTATCATGCCACTCGTGATCACTCGCCCGTCTCGCTCCTCCGACCCCCTCTCGTGGACTCTCGGGACGAATCGGAGTCAATATCTATAGGTCATCACTACTATGAGCAGGACCCGCAAGTAATCCGAAGTAAAGGTGCCCGAGGCGCACTAGCTCTCCTCCGGCCCGAACTATCCCCCCGGCCGCAATAGGAATGCCTGGGGTAACCACTGCCCAACCACGCCTCTGTGCCCCCTCTAGCCTCCCGAATCGATCTCAGAACCGGTGCTACTGGAGGAAGCATACCCACATATGGGAGGCCGAATGGCCGAGGAACCCCGCCAAAAGGATGTACTCCACCCGCCCCACACGGCCAATAAGCTGCCCCGTGGTGGAGCAAGAGATCAATGTAAGAGCCTCCTCTCCCCAAATGCCGGCCATGAGCCGGTATGGTATGGCCTCCATATCTCGCCTGTAGTGAGGGAAGCACGGGCCGGGTGAGGTGCTCTAAGCACCGACATATCTCGACCACCGGCTACCCTCACGCCCCGTGATCTCGCCACCTCCACGCCCCCGCCATAGGGAATGAAGCGCCATACACCCAACTCATAACTAGAGTAGGGTGACTCAAAGACTGTCCCTCGTAAACGGACCACCCCGTATAAGTCGTGATAGGTGGTCCCCAAAATGTCTCCCTCTGTGTGTATATCCGGCCATGCCCTCTATTTGTGCAATGATGGGGGCCCAACAAGATAACAAAGTGTCCCCTCCCTTGTCCCCGATCGGGCCTCGAGGCAAGGATCCCATGATGGCCTCTGGGTCGAAATATGGGGATGGGCAAAGAAGGAATGGATCTGACTCTCACTCCCTTCTTCGGCCCCGTGGAGATAGCTGCATCCCCCATGTAGCCTCGCCCACCGCATAACCCGTGCTCGGGACCCACTGCTCTGGCAGTGAGTCTCCTCCCGATGATCGGGACCCCCAGGATACGGTAAACATCCTCTAGAGTAATAGTCCACTCACCGCGGACCCCTGGCAATCGGAAAGTGTTCCGATCTGCATCCCAGTAGGAGAATAAGTCACAGAGTATGTGACTAGACGGAGCAACGTGAGGCACACGCGATATCCACAATATGCCGGCCCTCTGCAATGTGTCCTCCTCATCTGCTGAGAGGGCATCCAATACCCCGGGCAGCCAATCACACTCTCTCTCCCGGCTCCATCTAATGTACTCCTCCCTCGCCTGCATACACCCAAAAACACACAAAACAGAGCAAGTTAGTATCTAAACAATGTCAAGAGAGTCATAAAAACATACACAAATGCTAAAAAATACAAGTGAAAGTTTTTAAGTGAGGTTCTTTTGCATTCTATGCAAAACCGCCGCCCTGGGCAGAGGGGTGAAGCCAGAACCGCCGCCTCAAGAAGGTGGTCTCAGAACCGCCGCCCCTGACAGTGGTGGCGGTCATGTAACCGCCGCCCGCCTGTGGCGGCGGTCGCGGTCCGAAAACCCGCGTGGGTTTTTAACCCTAAAAAGTCCAAAAAATGCAAAAATAGATCATTTTAGCTAAAAAAAGAGCCTACCCAAGAGGCGCCCCCCCTAGGTGGACCTTTTGAACCTAGCATTTTCAAAAATTTCCCCCCCATTACAAAGAATTTGCCATTTCAACTTTAAAAGGGGAAAAGCACAAAATTGAAGAAAAACCAACCTGTGATCTCGCGGGGTGGCGTTCCGCACGTGGAGGCATGATCACTATCTCGCTGTGGACATTTTGACTCTACTCGCGTGAGAAACCGTTACCGTGGGTCCCAGAGCTCAAAATCTATCAAATCAACTCGCGCAAATGAATAGGAAAATGGGCCCACTTTGATATATATATCGTTCTGTTTCGTTTTACAATGGCTTTTTCACAGGTTCGGAGCGCTGACGGAGGTAAGTTTCTATCCTCGCACTAATGGTACGTCCTCTTCCCCTATTATTTTAGCGTTTATTTTCCAAATTATTGTATCTATCCGCACTTGAGTTCTCTTTTCATTTTTGCAGTGGCGGGAATTTTGGATGGCGTCATTTCGCACACACACCTGACAAGTAAGGTATAACTTCTAACTCCCCATTTCGGGATCGCCATACTGACCCACCGCTTTATGCCTCTTCATGGCTAAAACGCTTCTCCGAGGGGGTAATATGTACGTACCCAAAATTGTAAGGTATCAGATCGCTGGAACGGTGTAACAAGTGCCCCAATGATGATACAGTCTCTCGAAAGGTGTTCGGGATCCGTAAAGAGCTCTTCGGATATGCGTTAACATCCCGCATGCCCCGCTTAGCCCCTCGTGCTTTGTTTTCCCTATGTTTCCTCTTTCTTGGCTTTTGGCCTTTAGTGATTAAACCGCCGCCTTTAAGGGCGGCGGTCCCGAATGGCCGCCGCCCCTAAACGTGCATGGCGGTCCCTGCGCGCATTTTCCGAACGCTCTTTTCGACGCGACCCGAGTGAAATATCATGACTCACCAGCCTTTTCTTGCCGACTTGGGCATGCATTAATGTTTTTGGTCCCCTGAAAATGTGTTTTTCCTTTGTTTATTGTTTAGGAGTTCAATTTGATTTTGGTTTTTGAGTGTTGGAATTCCTATAAATGCATGGTTTGTGCACATGCAAATGGCCACCATTTTTCACTCCAACTTTCTTATTTTTCAGTGCTGTGGTCTTTTTAGTTTGCTTAGGATTGGTAGCATAGTTTGTTGCAGGTTTGTTTCAGTTTTGTGTTGCAGCTGGTAAGCCACATATCCAACTTGTGCAAGTGCAAACATTACTTTGGCCTCTGAGTTTTGCTCCAAAGTTTGCTTTTGAATTTCTTGTTACAGCAGATTTAGTTTTCCTTTGCTTAGAATTCTTAGTTTTCTCATTGAATGCTTTGGTTAGTATTGTGTTGCTGTTGGTAAGCCACAGATCCAACTTGTGCAAACAGTATCATTGTTTTTGGAGTAGAATAGCTTAGCAGCCATCAAAGTTGCAGGTTTTGCTCTTCATATAGACTAGTTTCAGTGTTCCGGGACGCTTTTGTTGCATGATTCGCAGAGACCCCGCTAGGAATTGCATAGGCCAAGTTCTCGTACTCTTGCGCTATCCCTCTCCTATCCGAATTCTATTCTCGTCGCATTCAAGGTGTCGGCCCATTGATCCAAATATCTATTCCTCGCTGATGCAAGCATTCCACGCTTTTCGGATTCACGTGAGCACAAAGAACGAAGAGATCATACCGAGGGGACAAGAACATACACACCGCCGGATTCGCCACCGTTTCGCGAAATCCAGTGTTCCATCTTTCAAAGTTTTAGTTAGAACTTATCAAATAAAGTAGTTAATCACTTTATTTCAGTTATTTCCATTCTTGATATGCCAGGAGGTTGTGGGAGATTGATAGTTTTGAGAAACTATGATTCATTCCTCACTTCGAGGTAGGATCGAGAATCTTGCAAATAGATTAGTTATTTCGTTGTTTAGAATAGATATACAAAATCGCATGCACAAATAGCTACACTCGGCTATTTTGTTTGTTTTACGTTATTAGTTTAGTTGTCAATTCTAAATATTTTAAATAGCTGCTTTCTTATAAATTGCTTTAAAATACAAAAAGAAATTACATATGCTAGAAGTGTACTTAGATTTTACTTTATTATAGTTTGTTTCATCATCGCTTTTGATGACAATTACGGGACCTAGGAGCCTGTGGAATACATTTTGAGCCAATTGTGCCTCAAACCCAATATCATAGTGGCAACAACCGACATTGACCAAAACCTTAGGATACAAGTCTTCCAAACAACAACATGAGTTCCAACAGATCAGTCACGTTGAGAGCGTTAAACATCAAAGACGACCAAGCACACACATTTTGGTCAAATCAGCCAAACTATAGGTTATCCTAGAAAAGATCCGCATGACTATAGAAGGATTTGAAAGAGAACAAATATTCGGGTGCGATCCTTTAGTTCCATATATTTGGAGACACCCTCATAGATATAGATACCAGTTTAAGAATTCAAGTTGCTAGAACACCCGTAAGGTATTAAGGTATTATGAGAAAATCGCACAATTGCTTTGGTTCTAAACGTAGAGGCCGAGAAAGCATACGACATCGGATACTAGGGATTAGAACTTGATCTCGCGTATGACCATAACAGACCGCAACAACCAAGAGTCTATGGTTGTGATCCACAAATCCCACAGCCCAACGAATCCACAAGTCAGCTTAGATATGACACCGGCCTATGCACATTAGTATTTCGCCTACTCCGATTCCGCCTATCATCATTCAACAGCTTGTCCCTACTAGACACAACAAACTAACAAAGCTAGAGAATTTTGGACTAGGCCAGAGAATCGTCCATAGAGTTGACCATATTCGCCATATGACCCTATCAGAGAAATACACGAAACCATCCCGGTCATTTTCCACGCATCCCACAACCCATAGATCGAATCATGCCGAGCTCGATATTGATTGGAGCCTTCGAGCAGTCATCCTCGCCGATCGATCTATCACACCACCCAAGTTAGAAGGGCCTTCTTTGCCTTAGATTCACAAATACCATTAGTGCGTGTCAAGACATTAGACTCCCCCAACTAGTTTGTCTCCGCATATTCTACCCCCACCGGCCAGTGTCCGGCACGACCTCCGGGAGGTCGGGCACGTGGAAGAGTCACTTGTTGATTCTCACGCCGTTGCTTTTCCGACGCATGCTGACATATGCTTTGAGGGGTATTAAATTTTTATAAAGGATGAAGGATCATCTAAAGGTATTGTTATTGATCGGATGGATTCAAATTATAGATTGTTTATGAAGAGGTGATATTTGTATCAGTTCATATAATGACATTTTAACGAGATCTTGATGTAATTCTTTAATGACAACCTTTTTCTTTACAGTGGATGGTGAAGGTGGTGTGACCAGGATGTAGATATTAGTTTTAGGTGACATTGTTTGACTGGTTATGTTGGGAGCTACGTGGATTGTTGATCAGATAATACTTGTTAGAGAACACACAAGGAGTCTGTGTGGGAGAGAAGGCTAGGATCGAGGGCATGGAGGGACAGGAAGGACTTGTGTGCGGAAGGCAAGTTCAACATTCAGGACTTAGCTGATTTTGAGCATGACGACCTATTTTTAGAAGATGGTGTGTGAAACACACCAATGATGTAGAGATGTGCGTGCCATGCATTGTCTATTTTGGAGGATCGGATCAAAGCGTTTTATGGGGAGATGAGCTAAGAATAGGATTGACACTTCAATTAACTGTAAGAGGCCTATAGATAGCACACTTGCATGTGTGGCTATGCATGAATGACACATGGCTATTAATAGCATGTGGCCTATTTCTAGAATAGATAAGCGGTGAAGGGAAAGTCCCCACCCTATATATATGATGTGAGGTACATAGTGGTAATATATGAGTGTGATGGATGTATGAAGATATAGAGATATACACATATGACTGAATTATTGTATCAGATCCATACACGCATTGGTATCGATTGACATTATTGTAAGGAGATTATGTGTTTATTAATAGATGGAAGATATTGGCTGAATCTAAGTGTCATTCTTGTGTGTAATCGAGTAGTGTATGTTATTTATTCAATCATGATTAGTATATAACACTTGTTCTAACATAGATCTGAATGTTTCATACAATGTAGAATTATAGATTAGTTATGAATCTATGTGTTTCTTCCTTGATCACGCTAACATCCTGCTACATCAATCCTAAAGAGGGACCCTGGTACCTTTGCGTGCTTTGGGTGAGCACTCGCCTAGGCCGAGTGATATGCCAACACGTCTAGGGAGTTATCTGGTAAATTCTAGGCTACAACATTGGTTCCATTTCTAGGACCTCTTTTTCAGTTGTTTTCACGATGGTTCACGATGAAGATGTAATGGTTAACTCTAGAAAGTATTGAGGAATGGATACATGATCTGGAGGAAGAATATGCATGGTGGTTCAATGGTGGATCTGAATTTAATGCATGCACTTGGGTAGAACAAAATCTATATGACAACTTATATGAGAGATTTTTCACCATCTTTCCAGTAGAACTATACGAGTGGCTTACTACTTATGTATCTCAGCAGAATTGGAGGTATCGCACACTTGTCTAGACACAGGAATAATTTTAGGACCTTTATGATGTTGATATGATCTAGAATCACATTTTGGATACTTGGTTTCGTGGTGTTC
Organism: Taxus wallichiana var. yunnanensis; assembly: GCA_018340775.1. Taxonomy (NCBI): domain Eukaryota; kingdom Viridiplantae; phylum Streptophyta; class Pinopsida; order Cupressales; family Taxaceae; genus Taxus; species Taxus wallichiana. The sequence goes on from CM031238.1 coordinate 527,702,065, forward strand.
TAAATAGTTATATTCTAAAATATTCAATTTTGATGTACTCTTACCCGGAGGTAGCTGAATTCCAGTTTTTGTGGTATCCAAGAGGAGTATATTTGCAAGGTATCCCGCTGGAGATCAAGATCTTGATGGTAATTTTTAACCTAGAGAGTAAACCGATAGCTAACTAAACTTCTCCACGCATGAGGGTAGGAACAAATTTGGTGAAAGATGGAAGACCTAGTGACAGAGAGGCAGAGAGAGGAAAGGTGACTTAAGATTAATGAGGCACATGAGAGGGAGATAGAGAAGTAGCGTTACATTACAAAAAGTATGGCATTGAGGAGAGAGATGGCTCATGAAGGATTTATAGCTCATGTAGAAGACGTGTAGCTAGAGCATCAAGAACTCCCCATCTTAGAAAACATGACAAAGATCCCCCTCAGCCTCACACAGAAGTGCACCAGCAGAGACTACCTGGACCATGGGTGTGCATCTTAATCCACCTGGTGACCTAGCCCTTGCACTTGGTTTTCCAGTATCTAGTACGATGAGTAACTAGAAAGCTAATTTGGGAAGTAGGAGAACATGAGTAAGTCAAGGAGAAAGTACATCAATAGCAGGACAGATGACTTCAATGATATTTGGAGGAACATCCTTAGGCACATCATCCACATAGAATGTGAGTGTGTAGAATGTTGGATTCACCTCTGCAAGTGGAACTACCTCACAGACTATAGGGGTTTGGTATAGTACTACTACTAGAGCACAAGGGATTACATCTACAAGTCATATTACCGATACATGTGGATGATCAAGAGGTATAGGTGGTTATAGTTTAGATGGATCTAGTGGTTCTAGAGGTAGAGGGAACACAAGATGTTCCTGGATCGTGTGGTCAAGATCCGCAAAGCAATCACAGAATATTTATATGGAGATGTCTCTTTGTCTCCCATAGTATAGAGGTATAGAGGATGCTTCGAACATGTGCATATGTGTGAAATATTGTGGCGTGCTAAGGGGATCATGGTTGTTGAGCGTAAGGAAATTCAATTTGCTACTACATTACAGGGACGTGCACACAACTGGTATAGGAAGTTTGACCCTGATCAAACTTGCGTGGATTATGCAGCATTTAAAGATGCTTTCTTGAAAGAGTTCCATATCCCTGAGTTTGAGTAGAAGAGTATTAGTGTGCTCAAGGATATCAAATAAGGCACTACTGAGAGTGTACGTGAGTATGATGCTCATTTTAAGACACTTATTTCTAAGTTATCTTATGATATTCATGCTAGCCAACATGCACAATGCTTCGTTGGGGGATTGATTAAACCATTTAGAAGGGCGCGTGTCACATAAGACATACACTAATCCGTGTGGAGCACTAGAAGTAGCTTTACATCTTTGAGGAGTTTGGGAGCATTGACACTGGCATTAGTTCATTCTTAGAGGCATAGATTATAGCTATGGAAAATTAGTTAGAGAAGCTATCAGCAAATTCAGCCCATGAAACACGCTCAGGAATTTGGTGTACAAATTATGAAGTGGAAGGTCACACCAAGGATAGTTTCCCTCACAGATCTATACACTCATTATTGTTGGATTGTGAGATCTGTCATTTGAATCATGATGCTAGTCACTGTCCTTTGTTACAACATGTGATAAGGAAGAATGTATCTTGCTTTTACAAGATTTACAAGTCCATGACCCATGATACTAAGGATTGTCGATTGATTGGTCAGATCTAGGATGCTATAGACATTGGGGTATGATAGACAAGTGTAACAGATAATTCTAAGGGTAATAATGAGCACCAGGATTGGGATCATAATCCAATGTGCTATGACAAGAATGAGGGGTGTTTTGAAGGATGTCATGGAAGGGGATGTGGATATCATGGTGGATATGGAGGACGAGGCTGTGGTGGAGGAAGAGGTGAGTTCCCTCATGAAACATGTTATACATGCGGATATCTTGACCACTATAGGCGCGAATGTCCTTAGAATATTACATGTTCTTTTTAGGAAGAACCATAGCTATGAAGAGTGCCCAGACTTATATGAGCATCTAAGTAAACAACATAAGCAATCAAAAAAAAGGCCTTAAGATGGTTAGAATCCAGCACACAATAGAAGATCGGTGGATTCCCAAGATAGCAAAAGGACCGAGGCATTGTGTGAAGATTACTACATGTGTTGAAGAGGAACGTGCAAGAGAAGCATTGCACAAAAAGCCTATGATCACTAAGGAGAATATTTTTCATGCAAGTTACCCAGATCCTGCTCATCAGAAGGAGGTTTACAAGGATACCATGGAAGTGCTAAGGAATCTTTAGGGTGAGATACAATACTTAAAGGAGTAGAAGAAAGCATCAGAGACAGTCAAACTGATATCGATGATCTACAAGAAGTGTGTAGAATGTTGCGCTAGGAGAACATTATCCCACTATTAGGAAGTTGGTTAAAGGGGAACACTCCACATGTAAGTTTTGAAACCAGATGGAAGATCCTGCATGCAAATCTTCCCCCGATAGCATTGACTATGACAAGGAAATTACTCTGAATGTTGTTGTGGATGGGTGGCTATTGAGCAACATATTGATTGATACAGGTGTAGAAGTAAATGTGCTTACATTAGATGCATGGGTACAAATGGGGAGGCCTCCATTGCAGCCATCATCTAATGTGTTGTTTATGGAAAACCAAACTAAGGCCATCCCCATAGGAGTTTTTAAGGATGCATATATAACCATACAAGAGGCCAAGTTCACTAGGGATTTTGAGGTATTAGCACTTACAGAAGTAGCCAATTTTCCATCCTAGCTTGGACACCCTTGGTGTTATGAAAATAATGTTGACTTGAGATTCAATAAGGGGTATATTAGCTTTGAGAACAAGGAGGAAAGGGTTGTGATACCATTGATAGATGGGAAGTCTACACCATATGTTGAGCCTCTAAGTGAGGAAGACTTAAAATAAATTTACGAGAGGTCAATGAGCCATCAAAAAAAAGGCATCATATAGTGGGAGGATTCTCATTCTATTAGTGATACTACAAGTATTTCTTGTGACAATTGGGCTCATGGTACATATGAATTAGTAGGGTGCGAAGTAAAAGTGCATTGCATGCAAGAATGGACTTTGTTCGGTTTGACGGATAGGTAGCATAGTACCTTGGTATACAGGGGCAGAAGATCTTCCTACATTTTTGAAATCCATGAAAACACAGTGGATAGATAAAATTAAGAGAAGAGCTATGTTAGTATATACCTTGCACGGGACAACAAGTGCACTAGTGGGTAGTCTACAGAGATAATCTTATAGAATGGGAAGAGATTGGAATCACCCTATCTATTAGGTTTGTAAGGAACAATGCACCTACGTAGATTTTTATTTATCATGGTGATCAACCTATTCAACATCACATTCAACAATGTGAGAGAATTTGGACACTAGGACAGGAAGCATTACCACTTTCACTCTAGGTGCATAAATTATACTCTATGGTACAAGGATGCACATGTACCTAGTATGTATATGTAGAACTACATCGAGATACTAGAAACTGGAAATATTTGACTGTATGGATGATCCAGACCTTTGACTACTTTTCTTCTCAACCTCTAATAGAAGCGTCATTAAAATTTATCAAGTGCTTAACCATGGGAGATAGTGTAAAAGCGAGAAGAGCATATTCAGAATTATTTGGTGAGACAGAGTGCGGGAAAAATTTTGATAAGGAAGAAGGAATGGACTTCATACTACTTGAATACACTTTCCTTGAGAAAGAGAAGGGAAAGATGGTTTACATCGTGGATGATGAGGAAATTGAAAACCTAGATATTGAACATTCATAAGGGGTGCATGAGGTCTTGGATAGTGTAGACAAGGATATGTGTGCCTATCATGAACCCATGAAGACAAAGAAGGTGAATATAGGTTCTGATGCTTAGCTTTAAGGAGAACATAATTGGAGACTACTGGTCAGACTCAGAGGTAGCAAAGATCATTGAGTTACTCAAGGATTATCAGGAATTATTCCCATGAGGATATCATGAACTTAAAGGCATGCATAAATCACTTGGGGAAATGAAGATAAATCTTAAAGATGGTGCACACCCAATTAGAAAGAGGCCTTACAGAATGAATCCTAATTTTCACAAAAAGGTAAAATAAGAAATTGATAAAATGTTGAAATATTGAATTATCAAACCCCTTGATGAGTCAGAATGGGTTAGCCCAATGGTGATCAATATCAGGAAGGATGGAGGAATTAGAATATGTGTAGACTATAGGGAGTTGAATTCTACATGCATCACGATCCATTCTGATGCCATTCATCGAGGAAATATTGGAATGTGTTGCATGAGGTACAAAATATACTCCTTAATGAGATGGGTTTTCCAGGTATCATCGAGTTAGGATTTCTCGGGAGGATCAAGAAAATATAACATTCACTACTAAATGGGGTATTTTTCCTATATTGTGATGCCTTTTGGATTGAAAAATGTGCTTCTTTGTATTCTCGCGCATAGTTATTCGTGCATTCAAATATTTTATTCACAACTTCTTACAGGTCTATCTAGATGATTGGAAAATATATGGGCTTCGAAAGATCATGTGTGACAATCATGCTTGATGTTTGAATGGTGCAGACAATTGAGTATCTCTTTGAACATCAAGAAGTGCATATTTTCCACACCATTTGGAATATTGTTAGGACATATAATTTGCAAGGAAGGTTTTCTCATTGATCCAGCTAAGGTTGCAGTCATTTTAGGCCTGGAAGCACCTACCAGTCAAAGCGAGGTGCACAGATTTTTAGGTCATATAGGATATTATAGAAAATTCATCAAAGGGTATGCCAAAATTGTTGCACCCTTGGAAGAGTTATTGAAGGGGAAAGGTACATTTTATTGGGGAGAACCACAACAGCACGTGTTTGAGATATTAAAAGAGAAACTTACTACCGCGCCCATTCTATGCTTTCCCTCATGGGATAAACTGTTTCATGTGCATGTGGATGCCTTTGGCATGGCCATTGGCATTGTGTTAGCTCAGCCTAGAGAAGGTATTGTCGATCATCCAATTTTTTTGCTAGTAGAAATTGACTCTGTTTGGACAACTTTATACAACTACAAAGCATGAAGCTTTGTCCATGATCTATGCATTGCAAAAGTTTTGAAATTACTTGTTAGCAACACCATTTGTGTTTTATACAGATCATATGGCATTGAAGTACTTAGTAAACAAGCCCATATTACAGGGGCACATATGTAGATGGGTACTCTTATTTCAAGAGTTTGATTTCATAGTTGTGGTGAAGCCGCGGGGAAAAGCAATTTTGGACCAGACCATCTATCTCGAATCAACTTGGGAGAGGAAGCACGAGATAATTGAAGAAACCATACCAAATGCATAGTTATATAGGTTATAATGCATGCCATCATAATTAGAAGACATTTTTGCCTTTCTGTGGTGATATAGCACCAAAAGGAATGAAGGCATTAGAAAATTAAAAACTTGCTATATGTGTGGCATCGTTTATCTTAATCGGTGGTGACCTCTATAAGTTAGGAAGAGATGAAGTATTATGCCATTTTGTATTAGAACATGAGCACAAGGAAATTATGAAAGAATCTCATGGTGGTATTGCAGTAGGCCATTATGCATGTGATGCGACTTCCCTGGAAGATCCTACTATAGGATTATGGTGGGAGACATGTATAAAGACCGATGAATATGGTAAGGTGTGTGATCACTATTAGCACTCGGGAAAACCAGGGAAAAGAGATGATATGCCTTTGAGATCAATTACTAGTGCATAACCATTTTAAAAATGGGTCATTGAATTTCTAGGACCTATCCTTTCCAGCCGCACGAAAGACTAGCTCACGTTATATCATTACTTGAACAAATTATCTCACATGGTGGGAAGAAGTGACACCTACAAAGGACTATACAACAGCTCCAATGGCTAGGTTTCTATGAGAGAATGTTGTTACAAGATATGGATGTCCTTTAAGCTTGATAAGTGATACGGGTAAACACTTTTTGAATGAGATAATTAGGATCCTATTAGATGAGTTTATAGTTACACACCATAAAACTACACCCTACCATCCTGAGGAAAATGGAATTATTGAGGCTTTAAACAAGATTTTGAGATAGAATTTGACAAAAAATTGTGATGTTGGAAGAAAGGATTGGGATGAAAAATTGTCAGCTATTCTTTGGGCATATAGAACAACTTATAAGTGATTGAACAAAACCACACTGTTCAAGCTAGTGTTTGGTGCGGAAGCTATTCTCCCTATAGAATTTATGTTAGATTCTTTGTGCATTACGTGCACTTGAGGTCTAGCTGATGAACATGATTTAAAAGAGTGTATCAAGAAGATGATTCAACGGGATGAGTGATGAGCCATAACACGATGGAGTCAGAAGTAGGAAAAGGTCAGGCAGAAGGCATGGCATGATAGAAACATAAGGGATAGGAAGTTTGAGATTGGACAAATGGTACTTCTTTATGACTCTAAGTTCTTGCGCCATCTAGGAAAGCTCAAAGTACATTGGTTGGGGCCATATGTCATCACTCACATACTTGAAACAAGTGCTTTCTAGTTAGAAGCACTTGATGGAACATGGCTACTCATTTACTTTAATGGGAGTAAGCTGAAGCCCTACTATAAATAAGACTTCTTGGTGTTTGTAATAAGGTAGTATTTCCATTTAGATTAGTTTTTCCTTATGTATTTCCTTCATTGTCACTATGATTTTTCAATTTAGTTGTTGTTCTTGTGTAAAGTGTGCTTACGCGCATGAAGCTAATTACTATGTGAAGAATGTTTATGCGGAGACATTGCACACAACTTTGGTGTAAGGTGGTTGCGAGTTATCCAAATAAAATACAATGGGAGTTTAAACGTGAAAGGAATAAGCTGCTACGGGTGTGTTGGGCCCCTAGAATATTGACTAAGTATAGAAGACACATAGGCACGCAAGGAAGGGTATAAGAAAAGGGTTTAAGGAAACCCATAGCACATGTGGCACACGCGGACATAACCAAGGGTTCGAGACTTAGTCAAATTGGACGTTCGAGGTAGAACACGTGAAAATCATGACCCGACTACACGTGGATAAGGTGTCAGCCTAGTGATAGGTTGGCCCAAGAAGGAGCATGCCTACGGTAGAAGCTTCTAGAAGCACATCATGGTATAAAGTGGAAAGCTCAGGCCTGGAGGAGCATGCTCACATGGAGGACCACATTTAAACACTTGGCATCAGATCTGAGGGTGTTGGAGGATGAGTTGGAAGTCCAGAAAGGATATAAATACAAGTTCCTATAGAGTAAAAGTGAGAGGAGAAGAGACTTAGAGAGTGGGTGGAGCTCTGTAGAAATATTGCAAGAACTCTGTTAGTGGGTAATTACATTTGGGAAAGGATGTATTGGGCAAGGGGATTGTAAATTTTATTTTTGGTAGTATAGTTACATTAGTCCAGTTGTAATGCATGACTATAGTCTACTTCTCTGTGACATTCTGTAAATGGCTCCATGGATGTAATGAGGTTACCAGTTTATATATATATATATATGAATATCAATGATTTTGATGCATACATCTTTTTCATAGGTTCTCTTTCATTTTATGCTAAGTATGGATTCTTATATACTTCTTCCTATTATTGTACAAGTTATATTATTTGTTAAGTACTCTGTCTGGAATAACTACAAGGATCTAGAGGCTGTTCTGAGATCTATGGTTCTTGTATGTCTTAAATCCTTTTGAAATCTCTTAAACACAAATCATAGATGATGTTTCCCACTAAAATCACATAAAGAGAGACTCAAAGCACCGACACATGCCTTGGGTGAGCACCCAACATCCACTAGGTGATCGTCCATCATGCATGGGGTTCCTTTCTTTTGTGATAGGGGTAAAAATGACTACATCTTGGTTTTATTACCGGGATCTCTATTCAAATTTTTAGTGGGAAATAGAATTCATCATGATTTGCATAATGAGTAATGTGAGAGCAGTTAACTTTTAAAAGTGTTGAATCGTCATTCAAGAGCATAGAGGATGAATTTTCTCAAATATTCAGCACTGGACATAAGTTTGATGCACGTAGATGGGTAGAAGAGAACCTATACCATGATCTATATGAAACTTTTTTTTCTGCTGCTTCCTAGTGGAACTATATGAATGGCTCTCAGCCTATGCATCTAGATCAAGTTGGCATTATGGATCACGTGTGTGGACCCAAGAATAATACTAGAGGCTGCAAGATGTAGATCTGACATGGACCTATGCTGTGGATCATTGGTGGAAAGGAGTATTGGCTAGCTACACTCTAGAGTATGCCATTTCCACATATTCTTGTCTGAAGGTTGTTGAGTTTGAGTTTGCGGGAGCCCAAAGGATCATTTCTACGTGTTGTCCCTGGCTATGAAAATATTGATGGTTACCATGAGTTTAGAGGCATTCCCAATAGCCGACTAAACCATTCTGAGTGTTGGGCGAGGAAGCTAGGGTGGAGGAAGATGGCTAGATGTTGTGATGGAGAAAGAAAGGGAGGAGATATGACTCAAGTATGGTGAAGCACATGAAAGGGAGATTGCTAGAAAATTCGAGGTTGCAGTGTGATGGATGTATGGAGGAAGACATTGTGGGAAGGATTTGAGGTTCACGCAGAGGACGTGGAACTTGAGCAATCATGCAAACTCATCTTGGCAAACACGTAAGAGAGATCCCTTCATCTTCGATGAGAGTTTTCCACATAGAGAGAGAACCATTGGTGTGCATCTTAGCCCACCTAGTGACCGAACCTTCGCGCTTGGTTTTCCATATTAGGGGAAAATAATGCTAGTTCAGTTGGTTACATTGGATGTGATCGGTCTACACCCAGGAGGTATAATTTCTTGTTTGGGCCTTCTATAGATGGAAACACCAACCCAGTGTTAGGAATTTTTAGGCAAGGTATAAACACTCAAGATTTTTGTCTCACATCTGGAAGTGACATGGGGTATACTATTGGTAGTGGGGAATTTTTGCATAGGACCATAGGCACGCAACTCGGTGGAAATATGGGGACCCTTAAAATAACCACTATAGGACCTAGTGGGTCTAGTGGATCTAGTGGTTTAGAAGGAATATGAGCTGGTGGGTCTAGTGGCTTTGGTGGTTCATGGCCTGGTGGACCTAGTGGATCTGGTGGTTCGGGACACTGGTGGATCTACCTTGGTTCGGGACCTAGTGGAGGAAACAAGGGTGGAAACCAAGGCTCGGCTTAGGAGGATTCAGACCTAACCACCCCCAAGTTTTCTTTGAAATGTCTCTACATTTTCTTGATTATAGAGGTATTGAGGATGTTGTGAAACAAGTTCATAAGTGTGAACTACTATGGCATGCAAAGGGTATCACAACCTTGGAATGGAAGGCTAGTCAATTTATAACCATGTTGCAAGGGCGTGGGCATAAGCGGTATAGAAAATATGACCTCATCAAATAGTGGTGGACTATATTGCTTTAAAGAATGCATTCTTGGTAGAATTCCACATTCCTGAGTTTGAGCAGAAGAGCATCAATGCTTTGAAGGAGATTCAACAAGGAATGGTAGAGTGTGTGGGATTATGATGCATGCTTTAAAAATCTCTTGTCTAAATTATCATATGATATTCACCCTTCACAAAGCATGCTCAGTGGTTTGTTGGAGGATTGATCACCCCTTTTATAAGGAACTTATCTCATAAAACATTTATAGACCCACGCAAGGTATTGGAAGCTTCTTTATGCATCAAGGTTGTTGGTAGTGTTGATACTGGCATTAGCCCATTCCTGGAGGCTCAAATTGCTGCTATGGCCAAGCAGTTGGAAAAATTGTCTGCAAACTCATCCCATGAGACTCACAGTGGTTTGTGGTGCAAAAATTGTGAAGTAGAGGGGCATGTTAACGATAGTTTCCCCGGAGGATAGTACATGCCATGGTAGTAGATTGTGAAATTTGTCATGGGCACCATGATGCAAGTAGATGTCCCTTACTATAGCACACAATCCAAAAGAATGTGTCTTGTTACTTCAAGATTTACACCTCTACAACCCATGATACTAAGGACTGTAGGCTCATTGATCAGATCCATGAGGCCATTAATCATGGGGTACACTAAACCAAAGTGTTTCTAGTAGTTCCAAGGGTGATGATCGCTATTATGAGGAGCACTCAGATGGAGGAACGTGTGGAAGAGTTTTTCGAGGAGGATTTCATGGTCATGGTAACCACAGAGGAGGAATGAGTGAGTACCCACATGGAACCTGTTTCAATTGTGGATCTACAAAGCATTACAAATGAGAGTGCCTGCACTGCTACAAAGTGCTCATGGTGTGGAAAGAAGCATAAATATGAGGAGTTACCATAGTTGTTTGAGCACATGAATCAGTAGCACCAGAAAGAAAAGGGTGTTGCAATGGTCAGCATTAAGAAGGAAAACACACAGTGGATGCCTTGGGTAACATGGGATGTAGGTTTGGAGCTTGTCTTAGTCACAACAAGGGCAGAATATGCACACACAAAAGAGATACCAAGGCAAAGGAACTATTTTCGGGGAGGAAGTAGTTCATGGAAAGTACCTAGACCCCGTGCATCAAAAGGAGGTGTATCAAGACACTATGGATGTCATTCAGAGTTTACAAGGGGAAATCTAGTGTCTAAAGGAGAAGTCTAGAAGGGAGGAACAAGGGAGGAGAGTCGAGGTGCCAAAGGATGACCTGGATGAGGTCAAGGAGGTGTGTAAAATGCTAAGGCAAGAGAATATCATTCCCTTGCTAGGATAATGGTTGAGAGAGAAGGTACCACACACCGAGGAGAGTGCAAGAGGCAGGTCTTGCATGCAAACCTTCCCCCTCATAGCCTTGACTATGACAAGGAGATCACATTAAATGCATTTGTGGATGGATGGCTCCTTAGTAATATCCTCATTGACACTAGCATAGAGGTTAATGTTCTAACTTTGGATGCATGGCATTAGATGGGAAGACCTACATTACAACCATCTTCGAATGTGTTGTATATTGAAAACAAGAATAAGGTAATCCCCATCGGTGTCTAAAAGGATACAACTATCACTATCTAGGGAGCTAAGTTTACTAGGGACTTCAAAGCCTTTGCGCTTGCCGAGGTAGATAATTTCCCAACACTACTTGGGTGTCCATGGTGTTATAAGAAAAATGAGAACCTTCGGTTCAACAAAGGGTACATTAGATTTTGAAATAAGGAGGAACAGGTCATTATACCCTTGGTTGATGTGAAGTTGACACCCTATATTAAACATTTGGGGGAAGAAGTTTTGGACAGGATATATGTGCGCTCAATTAGGGACCCAGAGATAATACATCCTACCTATGGAGTTATCCAATTTGAGGATGCTCAGTTAGTAAGTGATACCACTAGTATAACACGTGACAATTTGGTGCATGGAACTTATGAATTTATGGGATGGTAGTTGAGAGGGTCGGTGACCAAGGTAAAAAAGGCACACATAGTTCAATGCCTAGGAGGAAAGGAGTTGCCTAAGTATTCAGGAGGTGCCTTCCTTGAGATATTTTTATAGGAAATGGAAGCTCAGTGGAAGAATGAGAAGGAACAAATGGGGATGTTAAGTTATGTCATGCTCGGCTTAGCTGCATGATGGTGAGCTACACATTAGGAGAGTCTTTTGGAATGACACGAGGTAATAATTTCTCTCTCTATCAGATTCTCTAGGAGCAACGTGCCCACCACCATCAAGGACTACCATGGGAAGGATCCTACCTCTTTCCATATCCAAAAGTGTGAAAGGATCTGGAGAGAAGGCACGAAATCTTTTCCACCATCCCTTTAGGTGCATAAGTTGTACTCTACACTGCAGGGTTATGCACATGCATTGTACATTCATTCAGAGACATGCCACTAGATAGGGAATTGGCAAGAGCTCACAGCTGACCGCATTCAAGCCTTTGAGTATCGGAGTACCAAGCCATTAGTTGATAAGGCATTGTAGGGTATCAAGTTCCTTACCATGGTGGATAGTGACATGGTAGAAAATAGGCTATTGGAGTTACTAGGTGGACTAGGTTTGGAGGCGCGCTTTGAAGAAGAAGTAGAGGAAACAAAAGAGTTACAACTTGAGTGTGCGTGTTTGGAAAAGGAGAAAGGAAAGTTGGTATATGTAATTGATGGGGAGGAAGCAGAAAATTTGGATGTTAGCCATTTTGTAGGGATGCATGAGGTAGTGGACAGTGTTGATACTTTCACACGCACCTACCATGAGCCCTTAAAGACAAAGAAGGTTAACATCGGTTTAGGAGAAGAACCTAAGGAAGCTATTATTGGAGATTACTTGGTTAGAGAAGGAAGTCTCTAAGATCATTGATTTGTTGCATGAATTTGAGGATTTATTCTCGCATGGGTACCATGAGCTCAAAGGCGTTCACCATTCCTTAGGGAGATGAAGATAAAGCTGAAGGACGGTGTGCACTCGGTTAGGAAGAGGCCCTACCAGATGAATCCCAATTTACACATAAAGGTTAAGGAGGAGATAGACAAAATGATAGCTTCTGGGATCATTGAAGTAGTGGAAGAATTAGAATGGATAAGTTTGATGGTAATCAACATCAAGAAGGATGGGCGGATTAGGATTTGTGTGGATTATAGGGAGTTGAATGCAATTTGTGTCATCGATCCTTTTCCAACCCCCTTCACTAAAGAAATTTTGGAAGGAGTCATTGGGTGTGAAATCTATTCCTTTACGGATGGATTTTTGGGGTGCAACCAAGTCCAGATTGAAAAGGAGGACCAAGAGAAGAAAACTTTCATGAATAAGTGGGGAATTTTTGCATATAAGGTCATGCCCTTTGGGTTAAAGAATGCACATACTATTTTTTCACGCATCATGGTGCAAGTGTTCCAGGACTTCATCCATAAGTTTCTTCGGGTCTATTTGGATGATTGGATAGTGTATGGTCTAGTCAAAGACTATTGTGACAATTTTAGGTTGATGTTTGAGAGGTGTAGGCAATTGAGAATATCCCTCAATATTAAGAAATGCATATTTTCTAAAACCTTTGGAATGTTATTAGGGAATATCATATGTAAGGAGGGCTTGCTGGTAGATCCCGCTAAATTTGTAGTTATTGTGGGGTTAGGGGATCTTAATAGCTAGAGCATAGTGTGCAGATTCCTTGGCCATACAGGTTATTACAGGAAATTCATCAAGGGGTATGCCAAGATTTCTAAACCTTTAGAGGATCTACTTAGACATAAAAGTTCCTTCCATTGGGGAGAGGCACATCAGAGGGAATTTGATACATTAAAGGATAGGCTTTTCACCATGCCTATATTACGTTTTCCCTCTTGGGACAAGCCCTTCCATTTCCATGTAGATGCCTCAGGAACCACTATTGGAGCAATGCTTGCACAACCAGGTGAAGGAATTATTGATCATCCTCTATGTTTTTGCAAGGTGAAGTTAACACCAGAGAACATAATTACACCATGACTGAGCACGAGGCATTGTCAATGATCTATGCACTTTTCATGTTTAGACAATATCTACTAGCATCACCCTTCGTGTTTTACACTGACCACATGGAATTAAAGTATTTGGTGAACAATCTCATTCTGTAGGGGTGCATATGTTGGTGGGTATTTTTATTTCAAGAGTTTTAGTTCATTGTGGTAGTGAAGCCTGAAAAAGTACTTGTGGACTTGATCATCTGTCAAGAATTGATTCAAGGAGGATGCACATAGTATTGAGGAAAAATTCTAGACACGCAACTATTTAGGTCATGGAACGCACCCTCATATTTGGAGGAGATTGAAATATTTTTAAAGGAAGGTTTGGCACCAAGAGGAATGAAGGCATTACAGAAGAAGAAGCTAGCCATACGCACGCAACACCCTACATGATGATCAGTGGAGACTTATACAAGTTGGGACATGATGAATTTTTTTGCAGGTGTGTATTAGAGAATGAGCACCTCACCATCATGGAGGAATCTCATAGAGGAAGTGTGGGTGGACATTATGTAGGTGATGCCACCGCATGTAAGATATTAATGGAAATTTTGTGTTGGAAACCCTATACAAGGATTTTAAAGACTATTGTAAAGTGTGTGACCATTGTCGGTGCATTGGAAATCCAGGAAGGAGAGACGAAATGATTTTTCACCCTATCCCTAGTGCAGAACCTTTTGAAAAGTGGGAAATAAAATTTGTAGGCCCTATTACACTAGCGGTGTTTAGGACTGGTCACGCTATGTCATCACTTGCATGGATTATCTCGACAAGGTGGGTGGAGGCATGATCCGGAGGATTTTTCACTATGAAAATTTTCCCTAAACTTCCCTAAAATTGGACCATGCTGAAGGGCTTATTGAGACCTTTCCGACGGTATGCTGAACTCCAGAAACAGAGTCCGTATGCAAATTCTATCGCCGGTCGAAGATGGGCCTCCAAACGGGTCAACTCTGGTCAATAGGTCAACCAGTGGACCAATGACAAGGTGACACGTGGCAGTTGGTGATGAGGAAAAATTGATGGTACTGTAATGTTTCAAAATCAGTTCCATGGTATAGAGCTCATCGCAAGCTTTCCGACGCATTTTGAACGGACCAAATCTGAGTTCGTATGCGAAAGATATGCATAGTCAATGTTGCGGTCAAATGATGACGTGGCACACTCTAACGTGGACAAATGGCGTATTATGGGCGTGACACTTGGCAGGTTTGTAGTGGATTTATATTTAAAAATAATAATTGTAAAAATCTATTTAATCCATTCCATGTGAATAAATTCAAATCCCATGGTATAAGGAGGATTTTGTGGCCAAAAAAGCTATTTTAAGGCTTATCTTATCTCTTTCCCACCAAACGTGGGGTCAATGGCTAAATTGGGCTCCTAAACCTATGGAAGGGGGATTTGAACCTTTTCCAAAATAGTAATCAGCCTTCCCAAGCTGCCACTTTGTAGCAAGTGATAGAGAAGGAGATCACATCTATTTAAAGGGAAGCTTTTGGTAGGTTGGAAAGGGGGACAGCCAAGGACCAGTTTGCAGAGATCACAATTTTCGAGGCACTTATGGTTCGAATTAGGACTTGGTGTAAAAATGAAAGTTGTTAAAAATTATGAGAGATTTCCAGAAAGGTAACTTTTGTTGCATGAAGTGCTATATATTTTTCTGTGTAGGCGTTTTTCCATCGCAGTTTCACAGAACAGGCACGAGGGGCAAGCAGAGATCTGTATTTTGCATCCACTTCTGATCCGAATCAGACCATGAAGTAAAAGGGGAAGTTTTTAATAATTTCCTAAAGTTTCCAGAAATTTAAACCTTATCTATATAGGTCTTTTATATTTCAATTTGTAGATGTTTTTGAACGTATTTGCACAGGGAACAAACAGAAGAAATACTGTAGGAGCCACGGATGAACTTGGGAATGATTATGGTAAATTGCAGAATTCCTTGAGGTTTGAATCAGCTCATTTGCAGGTATAAAGGTCTGTTAAGTCAAGATTGAAGGGATATTGTACTTCATTGGACGTTTAATGGATCGATTCACTTTTTGTGAATCCGGAGATGTAGCCTTCGGGTGAACTCCGTTATCAATTTCTTGTTTTGTGGATTTGTGCATTTCAGTTTTTAAAGCTTTTTATCAGTTGAAATTCATCATTGGATTAATTTTATTAATTGATAAAATAAGTATAAAACTGGAGTAAATGGATTGAAGGAACTTTCAGTATCCATAACCCACAACAAGATTTGAATACACTTATCATCTTAGATTCAAATGTCAGTTTGAGTGTATGATTAAAAATCAACTGTGAAGTAAAATGGATTTGTATTAGATTCAAGTGATTCACTTAAAGTTGAAAAATCAGATTAATTGGTCTTTTTGGAAGAGTTGAGGATTTGGGTTTCAAGACACCTAAAAATTGGATCAAATTAACTCAAGATCAATGTTGAGTCTGTAAATTTCAAAATCTGGAAATTTTCTAAGTACTTCAAAAATAAATAAGTACCATTTTCAGATCAAGGAAACCCCAAATGAATATTACACAGCAACCACAATGGCAAGATTCTTGTGGGAGAACATTATCACGAGGTATGGATGTCCTTTGAGTTTAAAAAATGATAGGGTACGCATTTCTTGAATGACACCGTGAGGATCATGTTAGCAGAGTTCATGGTGGCTCATCACAAGACTACGCCCTATCACCCATAAGAAAATGGAACCGCTGAAACATTCAACAAAATATTGAGTCATACCCTAACCAAAATTTGTGATGTCAAAAGACAAGACTAGGATGAAAATGTATCAGTAGTATTATGGGCTTATAGGACAATATATAAAAGGTTAAACAAAGCCACACCATTTTAGTTGGTGTTTAGCATGGAAGATGTTCTCTTTGGTTGAATGCATGTTACCTTCTCTACAAATAGTGCACGCATGAGGGTTAGCTAATGAGAAAGCACTAGAATAAATAATTGATGAGTTAATGAAGTTGGATGAGAGATGATCACTCACCGTGTGGATCCAAACAACGAGAGAAAGCAAAGCAGAAGATTTGGCATGATCACCACATAAGAAAAAAAGAAGTTTAAGGTTGGTCATATGGTCTTACTTTATGATTCTAAATATCTTTGCTATCTTGGGAAGTTGAAATTCCATTGGTTGGGTCCTTACAAAATCTTGTACATCCTTGATTTGGGAACGTGCGATAAGTCTTTGGATGAGATGAAGTTTCCTAAACACTTCAATGGGATTAGATGAAGCCCTATTATAAATAAGTCTTCTTGGTGTTTGTAAATAAGGTATTTTTTCCACTTAGGTTAGAATTTTCCTTTATGTGTTTCTTTTCTTGTGTTTCCCTTTCACGTTGTTGTTTTGTTTTGCACCTTGGGCACCGGTAACCTTATTGCTACTTTTGAGAATCGTGAGTGCATAGAGGAACACAAATCATTTTAGTGTGGGGTGGAGTAATTTGAAGGAGCACATGGTTAAAGTGTTAGGGAAGTTTGTGTTAAAAATCCCAGTTGAATGGCCTTGTTAAAAGAGGTGCTTGAAAAGAAAATATGGAAAAAGGATGGTTGGTGCTAAGATAAAGCTACTTATAGATCCCACATATAAAGGAGGAGAAAGTGCATTAAGCAACACGAGGTATGCGAGAGAAAAAAACAAGATAGAAGAAGTGCCTTTGGCATTGGTTACACGTGTGCAAGATTCTCTTGTCATGTTGGATTGGTTGGGCACCCAGAAGGTTGGAGGATTATCCGTGTAAGTTGGGCACATGAGGGAAAGCACTTAAGTCAGGCTTTGTTTGAAAAATACACATTAAATGAAAAAATTATGGTGGTAGGTGAAGTAGCACTTAATGATCAAAAAGGGAAAAACTATAAATAAAGGGGTCGAGGAACTTCATTTTTCACTTTGCATATAAAGAGAATGAAGCACTTTTTACACCTTTGCAAACTAGGGATCCCAAAAATTGATCCGTGTGAAGAAAAACATGGAGAGATTAAAGCATGGGTAACAAGTTTGGATTTTGAACTAGGAGGAAGGGATTTCATGGGTGTAGGAGAAGTTGTGAGAATACGTCATCTTGTAAAAGGAGTATCCTAGTTAGGGTTTGAATAACTAGGGCATGGGTTTAAGAAATTTTCTTCACAAGTTCGAGATCTAAGGTTGGAGAGAGTGGAAGAGTAGAGTAAAATGAAGTGCTTGAAGTGGGAAGAAGACCTAGATAATGGCACCCAAGACACCAGTTAGTACACCCAAAAAGGCAAGGAAAGGGCAAGGGAAAGCAATAAGAAATTGAAGCAAGCACAAATGAAGAGTGCTATGCAGAAATGCAGTACCCAGATGGAGTGTTGTTGGGGAAGGAGTGGGAGTCCCATCTTAGGGACATGTTTGTAAATGATTATAATCATCAGACAAACACAATTGAAAAGGAGTTGGTGTTGGAGTTAGTGCACTTAACAAACAAGAGGACACCAGAGGGTTTATCCATTTATAATGATGATGTGAAGGTCAAGTTGGAGAAGGCAGGGTTATTACAACTCTTTGAGTTGCCCTACTTCGGGAAACTTGAGCGGCTATATCAGTGGCTAATGTTGCGCATGCATGAGGACTATTTTCACTTCCCGGGGTTCAAGATGTGCATAAATCCTCAGCTAATTTCACATTTCACATGCCTCATTTGTGAAGGAGATAGTTTGGAGGATGATTTTACTAATAAAGAAGAGATTAAGAAAACTATCACAACTTTTGCTTGCAAAAAGGGGTCAAGGTATTATGATGTCGCATACATCAAGGATCCAATAATGAAGATGGTTGTGCACCTGGTGTAAAAGCTAAATGGTTAGGAGAGATGGACCCAAGTCAATAAGCCATGGTTAAACATTTACAAAAATATTTTAGAGGGCACCATCTATAATTTTTCTGCATTCATCACAGATGAAATTATCAATTGCACAAAGGAAGGTGATAGGATCCTTTTTGGAAATGTGTTGCTAACCATTGTGTTTTCAGAGATCGGGTACCAGATGCATTAGATAAGTTTGTATGGGAGTACCTTGATGAAAACCCCTCACCCAAATTTTTTTTTGAGAATTATGCTTGCGACACTATGACAACATTGCACAAGGCACATTTGGAAAAGTGGTACACGTGCCTCGAGGAATGCGTTCATTGCAGAATGGATAATTCCAAAACTATCGCCGTGAGCCACCAGGAGAGAAGTGGAATTTTTTGTGTACCATCATTTCTATTTGGGCATATTAAAGCGCGAGATGGGACATGAAGCCCATGGTGTAAGCTCCCCTTTTCCTTCATAGCTCAATACTTCAAAGCGGGAGTAAACAGGTTCAAGGAGTCCAAAAATTTTAAGTTGGACCTTGGTAATCTAGACCAGGACCATAGGGAAATGTGTAAAGGGTTGGTGTACCTCTGGAAAGTGCACGTATGTGGAGCGGTATGTATCACATGAAGTTCAGATGATAAGGCCCATGACTCTACCCATTGCAGAAGGATCTCGTGGCACGTGTATACATTCACATAAGACCCAAGTCAGAAAAGGGCACATATCTAGAAAATGAGGTATCTATACCTCAGGATCTAACTGGGAGGAAAATACCTATGCCCAAATGGGAGGAAAAAGAACCAGAAAATAAAATTCCAAGTGTGGTGGAGACACAGGCAATAGGTTCCCCTAGGACAAGCACCAGAACTAGTATGTACGCGTGCAAGAAAAATCCCATAGTAAAAGAGAAGAATCCAGAGCCAGAAAATCCATCAGATAAGGAGTCATTAGAAGAAGAAGAAACAGAGTCACCTACACCAGAATCTCTCGGTTAGGAAGAAGCAGAGGGTAGAAGAGGAGACCACCTTGGAAGAAGTTGGAAGTTTGGACAAGTGCATAGGAGAAAAGGATGGTAGTGAAGAAGAAGTAAGTGGGGAAGAGGACCCCAAGAAATATCAAGGGTTGCATGTTTTCAATGTACATAATTCATAGGAGGAAGGAAGAGAAGAAGAACAAGGGTTCCTTTTTGTGTGGTGCAAGGATAGCTAGGTAAGAGGAAGCACCTAGGACATGGGAAAAGATGAGGAGGCTAGCGCGCAGAAGCAAGAGGTTCCAAGCTCTACATAGGAGTAGACAACCAAGGTGGCAAGAAGAAGAGGAGACAAGGGACATTGAGACCCTGGTGGAGGACAAAGTGGAATGCGGCACTGAGCTAGTATTAAACAAGGAGGAGGAGAGCGCAAAATAGAGAACGCAACAAAGCACTAGAGGCTCCATTTTAACTATAAGTATACCCAAGGGTACATGCATGGGAGGAAGGCATGCGGAGTGGGGAGGTAGAAGATGGGTTATATTGATAACCCCAAGAAGGTGTTTCACGCATGGTTCTAAAGTACACTTTCGGTAGAATATCTTGTAGGAATGTCATCTTTTATAAGGAGGTTGCCTATCCGTGGACAAGGAAGATGATCTCTTGGGAAATTGAGTCCCACCTTGATGAACCGAGTTTGAGGTCATCACGGGAAATAATAACATTGCAGGACCAAGAGAGGATAACCCGGTGGTTGATACCCAGCAGCTCTTAGATGAACAACTGTGTAACACGCTTAACAAAGTCTCTTGTTGAGATAGAGGCTAGACTCTTCGGGAAAAATGATAGAGTCGGGGATCTGGAAGGGGAGCTGAAGAAGAAAGAGGAAGAGTTACCTACATTAACCAAGGAGCTAAGCCAAGAAAATTTAATCAAGCACCCGGTGGCGGTAGGAATTGAAGGATGAAAAGGCCAAGGAGAGAATTGTGTACAAAAAAGTAGATTCCATCAACGAGGCCATACTATTAAAGCATACATACCTAACATCACCTATGCAAAAGTATGGATCTTCCTTGGGATGCCTAGAGGATTTAACAAGGGTGATCACCATGGAGAGACAACTGCTAGCCTTGGAGTCTGCAAAAGAAGTTGCCGCATGCCTCAAAAAAAATAGGATAAGTTGAATATCATAGCATTCATCACGGAATACAACAAGGTTCTTGCTGATGTAAGGGCTACATCTTGGACCACTGAGGCCATGTATGACAATTGCATGGATAGAGATAAAGTGGAAGGCACCCTGGTCACCACTCATGAAGTAGAACTTAAGGAGTTCTAGGAGAAAAACAAGGGGAATATGGCAGAAAGAGAAAAAATCCTTTCCGAGGTTGAGAAGAAATCATGAGCCATTGAAACCTTAAGGGATTCAATCAAAAACTGTTTGAAGGAGCTATATCCACATATCACATGAAGAATGGACGCACTGGAGGATATATGCAAGGAATTGGAGAAGATCATGGATACTATGAGCGCATAAGGATATGGACTAAATTTTGGGGAGGTGAGCACCTTGGTTGGTGACCTCTGTCAAAGAGTGCAGGATGAAGTTGATGCTTGCAATAAAATGGAGACCGACTTGAAAAAGGATTTTCCCAGTCTATTATAGTGATTCTTTCACTCTCCCATTCTTTCTTTTTCCCATTCTTTCATCCCCTTATTATTTTTCCTAGGTGTAAGCCTATTGTATTCTCTCTCACTAAGAGAAGTGTTCCCGCGGATGGAGAACAAGCGTAGTGTGGGGTGATGTTGGGAACCTAGAATATTGACTAAGTATAGAAGACACATAGGCGCGCAAGGACAAAGCACACAAGGTAGGGTTTAAGAAAAGGGTTTAAGGAAACCCGTGGCATGCATGGCATGTGTGGACAGAACCAAGGGTTTGGGACTTAGTCAAATTGGACGTTTGGGGAAGAACACGTGAAAATCATGACCCAATTGTGCATGGATAAGGTGCCACTGGCGACAGGTTAGCCCAAGAAGGAGCATGCTGCGGTAGAATCTTCTAGAAGCACATCATGGTATAAAGTGGAAATATCTTGCCTAAAGGAGCATGCTCATATGGAGGACCACATTTAGACACTTGGCATCAGATTTTAGGGTGCTAGAGGATGAGTTAGCAGTCCATAAAGGCTATAAATACAAGCGCCTGCAGAGTAAAAAGTGAGAGGAGAAGAGACTTAGAGAATGGGCGAGCTTTCATGAAATACTGCAAGAACTCGTTAGTGGGTAATTAAATTTGGGAAAGAATGTACTAGGTAAGGGGATTGTAAATTTTATTTTTGGTAGTATAGTTACATTAGTCTAGTTTTAATGCATGACTACGGTCTACTTCTCGGTGACATTCTATCAATGGCTCCATAGATGTAATGAGGTTACCAGTTTATATATATATATATATATATATATATGAATATCAATGATTCTAATGCATAAATATTTTTCATAGGTTCTCTTTCATTTTATGCTAAGTATGGATTCTTATATACTTCTTTCTATTATGGTACAAGTTATATAAACTGTTAAGTACTCGGCTGGAATAAGCTGCAAGGATCTAGAGGCCATTCTAAGCTCTATGGTTCTTGTATGTTTTAAATCCTTTTGAAATATCTTAAACACAAATAATAGATGATGATTCCCACTAAAATCACACAAAGAGAGACTCGGAACCCACGTTTGCCTTGGGTGAGCACCTAGCAAGATCCGTTGGGTGATAGGCCATCACGCATGGAGTTCCTTTATTTGTAATAGGGGTAAAAATGACTACATCTTGAAATAGGTGCTTGCCGGTTAGAAGCTCTGATGGAACACACATACTCAATTACTTTAATGGGAGTAGGATGAAGCCCTACTATAAATAAGACTTCTTGGTGTTTGTAAGAAGACATTATTTCCATTTAGATTAGGTTTTCCTTATGTATTTCCTTCATTGTCACTATGCTTTATCAATTTAGTTGTTGTTATTGTGTAAATCATGCTTACACACATGAAGCTAATTAATATGTGAAGAATGTTTATTGGTAGAGGATTGCACACACCTTTAGTGTGGGGTGGTTGTAGTTATCCAAGTAAAAGACCATGGGAATTGATAGGTGAAAGGTATAAGCTGCTATGGGTGCGCTTTAATTCAAAAGAAGATTTCTTCTCAAAAGTGACCAAGGGTGGAGATGTATGTCATGACTCACATACTTGAAACACGTGCTTTACCAGTTAGAAGCACTTGATGGAACATAGCTACTCGATTACTTTAGTGGGACTAGGATGAAGCCCTACTATAAATAAGACTTCTTGGTGTTTCTAATAAGGCAGTATTTCCATTTAGATTAGGTTTTCCTTATGTATTTCCTTAATGTATTTCCTTTATTGTTGTTATAATTTGTCAATTTAGTTTCTTTTCTTGTGTAAAGTGTGATTGCACACATGAAGCTAATTACTATGTGAAGAATTTTTATGTGCATAGGACTGCACATACCTTTAGTGTGGGGTGGTTGTATTTATCCAAGTAAAAGACCATGGGAATTGAAAGGTGAAAGGAATAAGCTGCTATAGGTGTGATTTAAGTCAAAAGAAGATTTCTTCTCAAAAGTGACCAAGGATGGAGATGAATGAAAGGACAATATAACGCGAGGTAAGCAGAGGCCATGATAACTACCAGGAGAAGGTACAGTGACGAGGTACTCGGGTGCAAGGGTGCATGCTAAAGATAAGTCTATGACCAGAGGGTAGGAAGGTGTGCTAGAAGGTTATAGCTGGGGCATGAAGATGTACCATGTAGAAAGAACAAATTTGGTCAGTAAATGAGAGAATATTTGGTAGGTGGAGTAATAAATGCATCAAAATTGGAAAATTTGAAAAAATTATATAAGGATGGGATGTAGATTTGTTTTTACCATTACGAATAAGAGAGTTTGAGGAAAGAGCCAATTACGAAGAGCCAAGTGATCGGGTTAAGGTGCAAGGGTGTGAAACCAAGTGTGATAAACAAATTTTTGTGAAAAGAAGCTTGCATCCCTAGTGGTGAAGGGTTTGAGTGAAGTAAGGAGGTAGAGAGGAGTTAGGGCACAAATTTTCCACCTAGGGAACAATTGAATCGAGCTATGGTTTGATTCACAAAGTTACAGAGTTAAAGAGGAGACGTATGCAAAGGAAAAAAAATGGCACCCAAGAAGGCATCTACAAAAGCAACAAAAGGAAAGAAGAAGGTAGTTGTTGAGGAATAAGAGATGGCACCCAAAAGCCATTTTTCAAAAATGTAATATCCAGAAGGAGTCATTATTGGCTAGGAGTGGGATTCACCCATCAGAAAGAGAAAAGTGATTGAATACAATCACAGGACTGCGGAGAATAAGAAGGATCTCAATTCCTTGCTCACTGCTAGGACAAACAAGTGTACGGAAGATGACATGTTAGTTTTTGATGATGTAAGAGAGAAGCTTCTAAAGATAATTGGGGTCTACCAATTATATGAGCTCCCATATTTCAGGAAGTATGAGCCCTTGTATCAGTGGCTCATGAGTAGAGTGCATGAGGAATTCTTCTACTTTGCAGGACGTAGAGTTAGAATCTCATATGCGCTTATCTCATTAGTTATAGGTTTGAAGGCCACAAGAGAGGACATAAAGAATGATCTCATAGATAAAGCCACGATCTTGAAGACCAGATAAGATTTGGGATACTGAAGGGTCTGTGGTATGGATATAGACAAATTGAATAATTGTCTGGTTGTGCAAGCAACAACACACCTTGTTACAAAGTTGAATGATCAGGAGTGGTGGTCACAAGTAAATACTATGTGGTTACATGTTGCGCATAAGATGTCAGAAGGATAAATCTACAATATTACAGGCTATATTGCAAAACAAATAGTCGAGGAAGCACATATAGGAGGGAATATCAACTTTGGGGCTGTTCTACTACCACTAGTATTCATGGAAATTGGAGTACCAGACGGGCCAAAGGAAAAAGTATGGGAATACCCCATGGAGAATAAGTCACTAACTAAAAGGTTGAATAAGTATCTATGTAAAGGGGCCATGATAGAAGACATAAATCAAAGGGTGGAGAAATGGTAGGATAGGCTCCGTGCAACATTTGAAGAAGAGTGGTGCATCCCAAAGGACCTAAAATTAGTAGTAGGGACACAAGTCTAGTTTGATGTATATCAACATTTATGTATTATGCGCTTCCCAATGAAAGATGGAGTCTTGAAGCCTTGGTGTAAATTTATGCATTCACTACAATGTATTTCCAAGCATCCATTCACAAATTTATAGACACTTGCGCTAACTAGCATTCAATAGAGATAAGGTAGACTGACTACCACATGTTGAGAAAGAAGTATGTGTATCCCTAGAAGTAGTGCCTTCACCGAGAGGATTATTTCAGAAGTGTTGAATATTAATTCATCAATTTTGGCTATAAGCAGATGTAGGGGAAAAGTTGTTGTATCTTTATCTAAAGCCAAAGATGGAGAATAATAAATATGTGGAAGGTTGAAGTGCCATCCTCGAGACAGGAAACAAGCTAAAAAGTTGGTAATTTTTTTTTTTTGAAGTAGCGAACTAACGTTTTATTTAGCTCTTTCCATTAACCCTTAATTCTTATTGATTTTAAAAAAAACCTCATGGTTGTTTAAGACAATAATTCAATTTAATTTTATCTTAGCTTTGATT
Source organism: Taxus wallichiana var. yunnanensis (assembly GCA_018340775.1). Taxonomy (NCBI): domain Eukaryota; kingdom Viridiplantae; phylum Streptophyta; class Pinopsida; order Cupressales; family Taxaceae; genus Taxus; species Taxus wallichiana. The sequence goes on from CM031238.1 coordinate 527,727,132, forward strand.
AAATTACGCACATTTAATTTTTATACACATATGTATTTACTTAAATAATTTCACCACATGGGAATAGGATTATTCGTTCTTAGGTAAAAATGTTCCCCAATATATATATATTGATCCATATTTTCTTTTTTTATTTTAAAAGAAACATTCCCACCAAAGCCCATGACTTAAAGTGAATAGGGTTTTATTTGAGCCCTAGGATTAAACAATCCTCAACCCTATATCTAAATTTGTGCCCTAACTTCCTTATCTCTTCTCTTTTCCACCTCTTTCCTTTCATTTTGGACTTTTTTTTTCAAGTTGTTACGGGTTGTTGGAGTCTATGAGGATTTTATTTTATTGTGAAAACCACATAACAAGAGGGATTTCTCTTTTTGTTTTATGTGTAACCCTCACTTTGTAATTTTTTTGATATGAAATATATATATATATATATATATATATATATATATATATATGTATATATATATATATATATTATTATTTTTTTTTGTTTACATCAAGGTGTAGGTCGAGCTATGGAAGCGAGGACCGAGGAAGGTCTGCGTGGAGGAGGATGGGGGGGTGCGGTGACATGTGGAGGAGGTAATGCATGGTGGAGGCAATGAGATGGGGGGGGGAGTGAGGGCGGAGGGTCGTGGCGATAGAGGGCACGAAAGGGGCGCGGGAGGGACGGCGAGGGGGCGGGGTTTGTGTAGGGGGAGGGTTTGTGGCGCCCTCCGTGGAAAGTGCGAGGGTGGGGGGGGGGCGAAACCCCAACCAACAATTTTTTTTTATACGCAGGGGTGGGGGCCGAACACCCACCCCCCCAACACATTTTTTTAATATAAATTTTGAATTTAATAAAACATTTTTTTTTATTTTTTTTTTCTAATTCTAAAACAATACAAATCCTTTTTGAAATGAATATAGTTTTTGTTTTTATCATTATTTATATATATATATATATATATATATATATATATATATATATATATAATATATATATATGTAATATTATATATATATATAATATTAATATATTATATTTATATATGTATATTTCTCTTTTTGTTATAGTTTAATACTTATAATATTATATGTAACACACACACATCACACAACATATACATACACATATACATATATATATTTATTTATTATTTATAAGTATATATATAATAGACATATATATGTATATATACAAAAACACCAAGTTTTACAATAAACCTATTTCAATATATATAAAAAAATATCTACAACTCATAACCATTTGATAAAATAGATTAAACTAAGCTTGTATTTTTTTTTTTTAAAAAAACTGAATAAGATCATTTGATACAAAAATAAACTGAATACTCCCAACTATTCACATTAAATAATTATCAGATTTGAGATGAAGAAAACAACACAAGTATATAAAAAAATCTAAATACTAATAAATTTTGCAAATGAGCATACTATTCCAAAACTGATTTTTTTTTTTTTTGATAAAATACATAAGACTTTCAACAAGGAATTACTATTCCTCTCAAATACAATGCAAAAGATTTTTTTATATTTTTTTGTCAAATAAATATTCCAACAAGTAAAAGCATGATAAGGAAATGTAAAAGAAAAGAAAGAATGTTTCTAATAAATGTATATTAAAGAAAAACAATATTTAACAAATCTCCTTTTTGCACAGTCTCTCAATAACTCAATAGTTCATATTTCACAATCATGCTAAATATACAAGACAATATTCCAACAAAATTCCTTTCCAAGGTTGAAAGAAGATCTTCAAATACAAAAAGACTACAATCTTACAAGTGATTCCAAATCACAAGGAGGATACTTTACAAAATAAGAATACCCTTCAAATAGCCATAATTTAGAGTCACAAAGAGAGAAATGCCAACAAAGTGAAGGAGACAATGAGCACCAAGATGACAAGAGATTCCAAGCTTGAGATACATCCTTCATGCCTTCAAGAAAACCAACAAGGAGAAAGAGCTTGTTTGCCACCCAACCATAGGCATCATTACATGCCTCTCCCAAGGTTGGGATGCATGCTAGCCTCCCTAAGCCAATAGGAAGAGGAAAATAACCACAACTTGCACAATATGGAGGGTGAACTAACAATGATACATACACACAAAAATAGGAAAAAAAGCAAGACAAGACTCCAAAATTTACAAGGAAGGAAGAAGAGAAGAACCCAAGTTCTAACTCTAAAACAACATGGGGAAGAGAGGAAAGATGTTCTCCAATAATTATAATCCAATAATAGTTGCATAAAACAAAATACTCCATACCCTCCTTATTTCTCCATTTACATACAATCCCTCCTTATTCCTCCACCCTTTCCCCAAGTCCTTCTTGGAAGGATTTTCAAACCCCAAAGGGGTTTCCTTACCAAGAATGGGGAAGAAGATTCAAGCCAAATGAATCAACTTCCCCACCTCAACCATTTGAGGGGAAAAAATATAAGACCCTACAAGGCTTGTCCATCAAGCCTTGAGGATTGAGAGGAAAATCCCTCTCTCTTCCCCCACAACTCCAAAACTCCATCATTTCATATGATGGTGGGAGTAAAACAAGAAACACAACCAAAATCCACATGCAACAATAAAATTTCAAGCAACCAATCTAACAACTAAAAGGGAAACAACACAACCAATAAGACATAAGAGCCTACCTCAAAGAAAGCTCTCCAAAAAGCTTTCCAACTTCAAATTTCTCCACTCTTGACTCAAGAAAATCACTAGCTCCAAATCACCCAAGCATCCAAGCAATAAGTTCAAAAAAAAAAGTCCCTCTCTTTTCCCATGAATGGGAATTTGAAGAGGAGCAAGCAAGAATCCTCAAAAATGAGAGGGTGAGATGTGTCACCCCTCTCTTCCTCCAAGGTCAAAGATGCCAACACAAAAGAGAGAAAGGGTAAAATGTATTTTTTCCCTCTTCTCCCAAAATTTCCTAAATGTTAACAAGACAAAATTAGTGAAACTTTTAACAAGCACTCCAATCCACACCCCTTACATGGATGTGACCAAACAAGAGGCAAAAAGGGAGGTAAAACTCCCTTTAGCCTTGGAAATAAGCCCCCCTACCCATTAGGTAGGGTCCAAGGGCTCATTTTAATGTTAGGGGAACTCCCAAGCTAAAAAGGGGTCCCCAAAAATGCCCAAAATAACCCAATTTCGGGTTTTGCATTTTTGGCACAAGGGTAGAGGGTGTGGGGACCACCCAAGGGTTTTACATGTGACCCTAAATCCTTGTGATTATGTGACTCATTAAACAAAATTAAAATTTTAATGAAAATGAGATTATTAACTCCCAAAACAAGTTTACAACATAACTAATTACCCTAAACAAAATTAATAATTCGAGGCACAATACATTACAAAAATTATGGTCACTGACAGTGCCCAAAATAATAATCACCTACACTAAGGCTTCACACAATGAACATGGCTAGGACTTAGCCCGTGGGCTGCTTGTGCAAAGATATGTGGTGGCTGGCTTGAATCCCACGTTCTCCTGTAAACCTGTCACCTGCACACTCATTACACACATTAACGCACATGTCCGAAATAATATAAATCAATGAATCAACAAGATATCTATGAGTTCTAAACTAGCCTAACATCCTACTGAAATCAAAATGCGACAACATGCACAATTATACTCAATTCTCCAAATTTAGACAAGATGATAAAGTGACATATAACCATAGAATCCCAACATGCAACAACTATCCATCAATATAATTATGTTCCAAACACAACATCATATCCATTAGTATCCATGACATCATAAGAAAATGTGACAACATAGAAATTAAGCTAAATTGGTGCTATACGCCTAAATGTCCACACATGTCTAATAAGATCCAATCTCTAATATAATGTCCACGATATAACAAAACTCTGTCAAAACATGTCTATGAGAAAAGAAACAACAAGCTACTGAGCTATAAAAAGTGTGGGCACTACATCCCCCTCTACTAAAATTAGACTTCCTCTTGGAAGTCACTGAAAGAGATAGGGATATCTAGCCCTCAAAGGTATCGCATTCTCCCAGGTAACTATTTTCTTGTCGTACCGGTCCCACTGTACTCTAACCTGGTCCAATTCTCGACCCAGAAGGGCCAACCTTCGGTGGTCCAAGTATGCGTACGGGATCCATTCTCCATTTGTCCTCATCCTCTACCTATAATGCCGACCAATCCAAAACATGAGAAACATCTGGTACATATATACGTAGTACAGAAACATGAAACACATCGTGGGCCCGTGCAAGGCATGGTGGCAAAGCTAGGTGATAGGAAACTAGACCGATGACCTCTAAAATATCAAAAGGCCCCTAAAAATGAGGTGATAGTAGAACCCATTTCCATAATGGATCGGACTCTTATGTGGACGAACCCTCAAGAAGACCTTGTCACCCACTAAGAAGTGACGATCAATCCTCTTAGTGTCTGGATATGCCTTTTGGTGTGCTCTGGCCTGCTCAAGATGTTGTCTAATCAGAACAACCTACTACTCTAAATCCCGAAGGTAAGCCAGTCCCAGAATAATCTGTCATCTAGTCTATCCCAACTCGAGGTGTCCTGCAAGGTCATCCATACAAAGCCTAGTAAGAAGCCATACCAATGGAACTATGATAGCTATTTTGTAGGAAAACTCAACTAAATGCAACTAATCTTCCCATTTCTTCTCTCTGGTCCATCACATACATCCTCAAAATGTCCTCTAACAAGTGATTAACTCTCTGTCCTGTCCATCTGTCTCTAGATGATAAGCTGAACTAAAATTAATCTGAGTACCCAGAGCGGTCTGAAAAGAAGTCCATAAAACTAAAGTGTAGATGGTATCCTATGTCATTGATGATGGTCTTCGGAATCCCATGTAACCTAACAATGTCCTCCATAAATAATTTGGCAATGGTCTATGCATTATAGGTGACCTTGGTTGGCGAGAAGTGTGCAACCTTGGTCAACTTATCCACCGTAACCATAATGGCATCATGATGATAAGAAGACATAGGAAGTCTGACTATGAAATCCATGGAAATCACATCTCGTTTCCACTCGGGAATATCATGAGGATGCAAAAGTCCTGCGGGATGAGAATGCTCTTCCTTGACCCTCTAGCACTCAAGGCAATGTGCAACAAAATCTGCTATGTCTCGTCGAAGACCTGGAAAATAATATAACTCCCTCATATCAGCATGCATTTTATTCACTCCTGGATGTGCCACATATGGGGCTTGATGAGCCTCTGTGAGGATGAAGTTATGCATATCACCTGACTTAGGCACGTAGATGCACCTATGGAACCGAAGCAAACCATTTATCTCTAAAACACACCTAGAATATCTACCCTCTAATGAACCCTGTGACTCCAACATCTGTCTGGCTCCCTCATAAAACCTATCCTTTGGAAGGTGCTCAAGAATCCTACCTCTCAAATCTGACTAAAGTGTCAAAGAAGCAAGCACATGTCATCGTCTACTAAGTGCATCTGCAACAACATTTTCCTTTCCTTTGATATATTGCACCTCCATGTCATACTCACATAGGAACTCCATCCAACACCTTTGATGAGCATTGAGGTTCGGCTGTGAGAAGATATGCTGCAAACTATGATGATTTGTCCTCAAAATGAAAGGTCTACCCAAAAGGAAATGTCACCATCGCACTAGAGCATGAACAACTACTGCAAGCTCCAAGTCATGAGTAGGATAATTAAGCTCGTAGTCCTTGAGTTTACGAGACTCAAATGTAATAACCCGAATGCTCCTGCATAAGAACTGCTCCCAAACCCTCTAGTGATGCATCAGTGCAAATAACAAAATCCTCTGTTAGGTCTAGAATTGCTAAGAAGGGTGCCATGGTTAACCTTTCCTTAAGAAACTAAAAGGCCTACTCACACTTCTCTGACTAATCAAACTTCTTCCCTTTCCTCTAAAGAGAAGTGATAGGGTGAGAAATCCTAGAAAAGTCTTGTACAAACCTGCGGTAATACCCTGCTAAACCCATGAAACTCCTCACCTCAGTAACTGATGTGGGTGCTGGCCAGTCCAAGATAGCTTGTATCTTAGAGGGATCTATGGAGATACCCTCACCTGATATGATATGACCTAAGTACTAAATCTCTGTATGAAAGAAACTACATTTTTCCAAGTTCCCATACAACTTCTGCTCTCTCAAAACCTAGAGTACCCTTGTCTCAAATGCTCCTCGTGTTCCTCCTCGGAATGAGAATAAATCAATATATCATCAAGGAACACTAAGACAAAGTGATCTAGAAATGTCCTGAATACTCCATTCATGAGGCTCATGAAGATAGTTGGGGCATTAGTCAAACCAAATGGAACAACGGTGAACTCATAATGCACATAATGTGTGTGAAATGTTGTCTTATGAATTTCTACATCTAATATGCAAACTGATGGTACCCTGACTTGAGATTGATTTTGGAGAACACTTTCTACCCGCATCTGATCAAACAAGTCATCAATCCTAGGGAGCGGATAATGGTTCTTTATTGTGACTTTGTTGAGCTTCTTGAAGTCTACACAAAGTCTGAGAGAACCATCCTTCTTCTTCACAAATATGACTAGCGCTCCCCAAGGAGATACACTAGGGTGAATGAGACCCTTATCTAACAACTCCTCTAACTGAATCTTGAGCTCATGAAGCTCTGGAGTCATCATCCGATAAGGTTCCCTAGAAACTGGTGTTGATCTAGGTACTAAATCAATGGTGAAATCTACCTCTCTGTGGGGTGGTAACCCTGGAAGCTTGCCTGGAAACACATCTGCATACTCCCTCAAAACTACATGGTCATCTAAGGGTGAGTGCTCTAAAGTTCTCTCTGATCGATCACTGATGGTGATAGCAAATAACTGACAACCCTTACACATGCTCGATTGAGTTGCTTAGTCGATATCATGCACAAGGAGATAGGTCTCTACATCCCTGATATCACAAATACACTCCCAAGATCATCCTAACACTCAATGACCTTATTTTTACATCCACCTTAGCTCGATGAGCCTCGAGCCAATCCATACCCAAAAATACCTGATAGGAACCTAGAGGAATAACTCGGAGGTCAAGAGTAGTGGAGAAGGTTCCTAAATCAAGTACGCAACTCTCCACATACGAGTCCATGGTGAGTTTGGCCCCAGAGGCCAACTCAACCTACCAACTATTTGGTTGCCTAGCCACCACTAGCCCACATTGGTCCACTATAGAAGGTGATATAAAATAATCTAAAGCACCTGAATCAAAAAGTACTAAGACAGAAATACCCCTGATAGTACCTATCATCTCAATGACTGTGGCCTGATGCTCGGCCTGGCGGTTGTCAACCGCTGCATATACATGATGAGTGTGTCCTACATCACCCACCATCTGCTCGGATCTAGTAACTCTCTGTGTATCCATGGTATTGGGTTTGTGCGGGCACATGCGCACATAGTGATTAGGAGATCCACAAATAAAACATCCTCCTGTACCCCTCTGAGATGGGGTCCCTCCTATACTCTGGTGTACTGATCCTGCTGGTCCAACCCTAGCAGACTATTGTGTGTGAGCTAGCTATGCCTACTGAGTACCCTACCTCCTATCCCTGGCTCCACCAAAACCTCCTCTAGAAACACCTCTTTGAAATCCACGTGTATGCTGCCTAGCCCCTTGTTGCGGGTGGCCCGCTACTGTGTTCTGTCTCACTGCGGGTGTGGTGGATCCCTCATGGCTGTTGGTAGAGGCCAAAATCCTCCTCTAGGGGTGGTGTAGTACCCGTGACCTTTGACTCTGAAAGGCCTGTATCCTTTCTTGAAACTTTCTCTTGTTTCTATCATGGTGCTCTGTGCCTTGGTCCTATTCTCCTCAGCTAAGTAGGCCTTCTCAACGGCCTTCTCAAGTGTGGGAGGAGATAACATCTAAAATTCTCCTACTATATCTACATTAAGGCCTCAAATAAACTTGTTAACCTACAATTTCTCATCTTGTAGGTAATCCACATACTACAGAAGATCCAGGAACCTGCTCTCATACTACGCTACTATGTCAGATCCCTGTCGTAAGTCATGAAACTCATCGATCCTCTTCTACATGAAATTCTCTGACATATAAGCAAGCCCTGAATCACTCCTCGAACATCTCCCAGGTCACTGTCTCTCAATTCAGATGTAGCTTCCACTCCTCATTCCTCCACCAAACACCTGTTGCATCTCGGAGGAGGTGTATAGTGAACCTTGCCTTAACGTCACTCTCGTAAGAGTGTAGGCCAAAGCAACTATCCAAGCTAAGGAGCCATGACTCAGCCCAAAAGCCATCTATAGAGCCGGTGTAGGTGGGAGGCTATAAGCAAAGAAGATCCCTGATCACACTACCTATATCTCGATCCTGGCGATGTAGTCCAATAGGCGAAGGGGGTCACCTATCCTTGAATGGTCCCTCGAGACTATGTGAGTAGCTATGAAGGAATGAGGCTACCCTCCCATGAAAATAGAAGGGCTATGTGACCTCTCCCACCTTGGTGTATCGTGCTCTGCCGGCTCTAAATGCATGTCCTCGCCTATCGGCTCCTCATCTCCCAAAGGTATCTCCTCTCTCACCTCCTGCGGTGGTGGTAGACGCTGCTCCACAACGCCTATCAGCTGGTGCAAGGCCTCTAATATCTGAGGCCCCAATTTGGGTACTGGAGGCTCCCACGTAGGTGCACTATGCCCCAAACCTCTAGTTGATCATCCTCTCTTGGGTGCCATCCTGTGCATGGGGTGAGCGAAGAAGTTATTAATTAAAAATTTAATGGTTGCGGATGATTTTTAACTAATTATTTTTATCCATTTATTAAATTTAATGTTATTAACATTACCATTAACTATCTTAATTAGTTACCCAGAGTGTCTGCGTGTGTGAACCTTAGCTCGATACCAACTAAAGTGCCAGCCTCGAGACACCAGGAAATAGGCTAAAAAGTTGGTAATTTTTTTTTTTTTTTTTGGAGTAGCGAACTAACATTTTAATTATCTCTTTCCATAAACCCTTAATTCTTATTAATTTAAAAAAAAACCCTCATGGTTGTTTAAGACATTAATTCAATTTAATTTTATCTTAGCTTTGATTAAATTACGCACATTTAATTTTTTTTATACACATATGCATTTACTTAAATAATTTCAGCACATGGGATTATGATTATTCGTTCTTAGGTAAAAACATTCCCAATATATATATTGATCCATATTTTCTTTTTTATTTTAAAAAGAAACATTCCCACCAAAGCCCATGACTTAAAGTGAATAGGGTTTTATTTGGGCTCTAGGATTAAACAATCCTCAACCCTAGATCTAAATTTGTGCCCTAACTTCCTTATCTCTTCTCTTTTCCACCTCTTTCCTTTCATTTTGGATTTGTTTTCTTATTACAAGTTGTTGGAGTGCTATGAGGATTTTATTTTATTGTGAAAACCACATAATAGAGGGATTTCTCTCTTTTTTATTTTTTTCTTTGTGTAACCTCTTTTGTAAATTTTTTTTATATATATATATATATATATATATATATATATATATATATATATATATATATATTATATATATTATTTTTTTGTTTAGATTGAAAGTTTACGTTGGATTTGTGGAGGGAGGATGGGGGGTGGCAGGGTGGAGGGCTACGTGGGGGAGCAAAGTGGAAAGGGGTGGGGACGGGTGAGGTCGAGGGTCGTGGCGGTAGGGGTGCGGTAGGGGCGCGGGAGGGATGGCGAGGGGTGTAGGGGTTTGTTGGGGGGGGGGGGCAGCACCCCCGGATAGTGCGAGGGGTGGGGGCCGAACCCACCCCCCCCCACAAACACATTTTTTTATAATATAAGTTTTCAAATTTAATAAAACATATTTTTTTTTATTTTTTGATTCTAAAACAATACAAATCATTTTTGAAATAAATATAGTTTTTGTTTTTATCATTATTTAAAACGTATTTATATATATATTATATATATGTACATTTCTCTTTTTATTTTCTATAGTTTAATAATTATAATATTATATGTAACCAATCTGCAAAAACTATTTACAATAATATACATATATACACACACACATACATATATATATATATTTATAAGTATATATATATAATAGATATATATATGTATATATACAAAAACACCAAGTTTTACAATAAACCTATTTCAATATATATAAAAAAAAATCTACAACTCATAACCATTTGATAAAATAGATTAAACTAAGCTTGTATTTTTTTAAAAAAAAATTGAATAAGATCATTTGATACAAAATAAACTGAATACTCCCAACTATTCACATTAAATGATTATCAAATTTGAGATGAAGAAAACAACACAAGTATATAAAAAAATCTAAATACTAATAAATTTTGCAAAGGAGCATACTATTCCAAAACTAATTTTTTTTTTTTTTTGATAAAATACATAAGACTTTCAACAAGAATTTCTATTCCTCTCAAATACAATGCAAAAGATTTTTTTTTTTGTTACAATAAATATTCCAACTAGTAAGCATGATAAGGAAATGTAAAAAAAAAGAAAGAATGTTTCTACTAAATGTATATTAAATAAAACAAATTTTAACAAATCTCCTTTTGCACAATTCTCAATAACTCATACTTCATATTTCACAATCATTTAAATATACAAGACAACATTCCAACAAAATTCCTTTCCAAGGTTGAAATTTAATATCTTCAAATACAAAAAGACTACAATCTTACAAGTGATTCCAAATCACAAGGAGGATACTTTACAAAATAAGAATACCCTTCAAATAGCCATAATTTAAGTCATAAAGAGACAAATGCCAACAAAGTGAAGGAGACAATGATCACCAAGATGACAAGAGATTCCAAGCTTGAGATACATCCTTTATGCCTTCAAGAAAACCAACAAGGAGAAAGAGCTTGTTTGCCACCCAACCATAGGCATCATTACATGCCTCTCCCAAGGTTGGGATGCATGCTAGCCTCCCCCAAGCCCATGGGAAAGAGGACAACTATCCACAACTTGCACAAGATGGAGGGTGAACTAACAATGATACAACACACAAAAATAGGACAAAAAAAAGACAAGACTCCAAAATTTACAAGGAAGGAAGAAGAGAAGAACCCAAGTTCTAACTCTAAAACAACATGGGGAAGAGAGGAAAGATGTTCTCCAATAATTATAATCCAATAATAGTTGCATAAAACCAAATACTCCATACCCTCCTTATTTCTCCATTTACATACAATCCCTCCTTATTCCTCCACCCTTTCCCCAAGTCCTTCTTGGAAGGATTTTCAAACCCCAAAGGGGTTTCCTTACCAAGAATGGGGAAGGAGATTCAAGCCAAATGAATCAACTTCCCCACCTCAACCATTTGAGGGGAAAAACTATAAGACCCTACAAGGCTTTTCCATCAAGCCTTGAGGATTGAGAGGAAAATCCCTCTCTCTTCCCCCACAACTCCAAAACTCCATCATGTCATATGATGGAGGGAGTAAAACAAGCAACACACAACCAAAATCCACATGCAACAATAACAATTTCAAGCAGCCAATCTAACAACTAAAAGGAAACAACACAACCAATAATACATAAGAGCCTACCTCAAAGAAAGCTCTCCAAAAAGCTTTCCAACTTCAAATTTCTCCACTCTTGACTCAAGAAAATCACTAGCTCCAAATCACCCAAGCATCCAAGCAAGAAGTTCCAAAAAAAAGTCCCTCTCTTTTCCCATGAATGGGAATTTGAAGAGGAGAAAGCAAGAATCCTCACAAATGAGGGGGTGACATGTGTCACCCCTCTCTTCCTTCAAGGTCAAAGATGCCAAAAAAAAGAGAGAAAGGGTAAAAATGTCTTTTTGCCCTCTTCTCCCAAAATTCCCTAAATGTTAACAAGACAAAATTAGTGAAAATTTTAACAAGCACTCAATCCACACCCCTTACATGGATGTGACCAAACAAGAGGCAAAAAGGGAGGTAAAAATCCCTCTAGCCTTGGAAATAAGTCCCCCTACCCATTAGGTAGGGTCCAAGGGCTCATTTTAATGTTAGGGAACTCCCAAGCTAAAAAGGGGTCCCAAAATGCCCAAAATAACCCAATTTCGGGTTTTGCATTTTTGGCACAAGGGTAGAGGTGTGGGGACCACCCAATGGTTTCACATGTGACCCTAAACCCTTGTGATTAAGTGACTCATTAAAAAAATAAAATTTTAATGAAAGTGAGATTATTAACTCCCAAAACGAGTTTACAACATAACTAATTACCCTAAAAAAATTAATAATTCAAGGCACAATACATTACAATAATATGGGTCACTCATGGTGCCCAAAATAATAATCACCTACACTAAGGCTTCACACAATGAACATGGCTAGGACTCAGCCCGTGGGCTGCTTGTGCAAGATTGTGTAGCTGGCCTGAATCCCACGTTCTCCTATAAACCTGTCACCTACACACTCATTGCACACATTAACCGCACTGTCTAATACAATATAAATCAATGACTCAGTAAGATATCAATGAGTTCTAAACTAGCCTAACATCCTACTAAAATCAAAATGCGACAACGTGCACAATTATACTCAATTCTCCAAAGTTAGACAAGATGATAAAGTGACATATAACCATAGAATCCCAACATGCAACAACTATCCATCAATATAATTATGTTCCAAACACAACATCATATCCATTAGTATCCATGACATCATAAGAAAATGTGACAACATAGAAATTAAGCTAAATTGGCACTATATGCTTGAATGTCCACACATGTCTAATAAGATCCAATCTCTAATATAATGTCCACGATATAACAAAAATATGTCAAAACATGTCTATGAGAAAAGAAACAACAAGCTACTGAGCTATAAAAAGTGTGGGCACTACAAAGGTGAGTTTGCACTTCCAAAGCACCACCAAATGGAAAGAATACAATGGAGAACATCCCATCAGCTAAGTCCACTGAGAGCCAATTGAAGTGGAGGATGAGGAGGAGGAGAACGAAGATAGTGGTGGTTTGGAGCATAGAGGTAGGAGATATCCTATAAATAAGGGTGAATGCGAGCGTGCCATTACACCATATCATCCACAAGAGAGGGATGATGAGGACTTGAATGCAATGCAAGGAGCACAAATTTAAAAATATTTTTAGGAGAACAAGGACCCAAGTTTCTACTCCAACCACAGTGTGCAAATCACCCAGACTCTCTCTATAGAAGGAGGAAACCATGCAAAGAAGGAGGAAAATGAAGTTAGATTAAGAGGTGGAAGAGTCAAAGGAAAGCACACCTAATTCTCCTACACTTCCAGAGAACATAAAAGAACATGGTGAGGAATCAAAGGAAGAGAAGAGGAAAAAAGAGACCAGAGGAGACAACTTTTGAGAATGTTCGGGACATGGAGACATAAGTGTAAATTTGGAAGCTGAAGTCCCTAAGCAACAATGATCTAGAAGAATAAGTGGAGAGCACATTCCACCAGCCATGGGGTATGTAGAGGACTTCAAAAAAATTTGTGCCCGCTTCAAGAGTACGATAGCACAAAAGGATTTATTCGGTTGGGAGCTAATAGATGAGGATATGGTGATTGTGCACACTCGAAAGAAACTTTCATGGTCAATGCACACCCACATGGATGAGCCTAACTTCGATGTATGCGAAGAGTCATGCATTTTGATATGGTGAAGAAGGCACCCCAAGCTAGACACATGATAGTAAAGCCTACTATCATGTCAGATGAGCAGGTAAGCAATGCATTGATGAAGGTTTTGTTGAAGTGGCTAGAAGAAACATGGACAAAGTTACAACAATCAGAGCACTACATAAGGAGCTAAAGATAAAGGATGCAGAGATAGCATGCATAACACAAGAGAGGGACTTCACGCAGAAGAAGAATAAAGTATTTATCAGCATCACAGAGGAGATTGGGGACAATGTCATCAGAGCAAGGCCACACTTGGAGGCCAAGGTACCATAAATGTTTCCTTCAGTGATAAACTATGTGGTAAAGTTGGTGGACTTGGTACTTGAAGATGAACCTATGTGCATGATAGTGCAAGAAAGTCAGAGCAAGATGTAGAACAAGAGAAAGTGTCAGTGATGTGAAATATTGCATCTTATGAAGGGATGCTAAAAGCGTTACAAGAAGTATTGAAGAAAGTAGACTAGGATTTAAATATCTGCATAGCTCCAGAGGCGCTTATCAACATAAAGACCCTAGAAGAAAATAATGAGGTCCAAAAAGTAATGAAGGATGAGACATTGGGTTGCGCAGAAATATTGTCAATGTTTAAGAAGAAGCGAGAGGCCCTAGTAGCAGCATAAGAGCCATAAAAGACTCATTTGGAAGATCTTGGGAATCTAATTGCATAGAAGATGGATATTTTAGAAGGAAGAATGACATCAATGTCCAACATTGTGTTGGTTCTACAGAATGAAAAGGGAGAGATTGTGAGGGATGAGTTAGAATCCATTGCTATGGACATCCCAGAAAAAGTAGAACAAGCACTCATTGAATGACAGGTTTTGGAGGCTAAAATAAAGGAGGAGTATCCAAAATTGATACTACAAAATGATACAGAGGAGGTTGTCTCATAAAAATTCTTTATTTGTCTACATTCTTTCATTCTTATTATTTCCATTATTCTATTCTTTACTTCAATTTTTGGAGGAATATGCATTGTTGGGATGACAATGAGATTAGTGTGGGGTAATGTTGATCAAAGAATACCTGTTATAGAAAACACAAGGAGTCCGCGTGGGAGAGAATGCTAGGATTAAGGGTGCAGAGGGACATGAAGGAACCATTCACGAGAAGGAAAGTTTAGCATTCAGGACTTAGCTGATTTTGAGCATGATGAACTATTTTTAGAAGATGGCGTGTGGAACACACCAACAATGCAGAGACATGTGCGCCATGCATTGTCTATTTTTAGAGGATCAGATCAAATCATTTTGCATGGAGGCGAGATAAGATTAGGAATGACACTTCAGTTAACTATAAGAGGCCTATAGATAGCACACTTACATGTGTGGCTATGCCTATGAATGGCTCGTGGATATTAATAGCATGCATCCTATTTTTGGAATAGATAAGCGGTGAAGGGAAAGTCCCCACCCTATATATATGATGTGAGGTACATATTGGTAATATATTAGTGTGAAGGATGTATGAAGATATAGAGATATACACATATGACTGAATTCTTTCGTATCAGATTCATACGTGCATTGGTATCAATTGACATTATTGTAAGGAGCTTCTATTTTTATTAATAGATGGAAGATATTGGATGAATCTAAGTGTCATTCCTGTGTGTAATCGAGTAGTGTATATTATTGATTCAATCATGATTATTGTTTAACAATTTTTCTATCATAGATCTGAATGTAGCATACAATGTAGAGTGATAGATTATTTATGTATCTATGTGTTTCTTTCTTCATCAAGCTAATATCCTGCTACAAAGAACCCTAAAGAGGGATCGGTACCTTTGTGCACTTTAGGTGAGCACTTAGTCTAGGTGAGTGATGTGCGGTGCATCTAGGAGTTATCTAGTATATTTTAGGTCTGTAACATGAATAGATAGTTTGGCTTTCCCGATGGAAGATTTATTTCTAGTGGTGGAGAGAAAGCTATGAAATTTTTACCCTTCTTGGATTGATTAATCGTATCATAATTCTGTGAATGAGTAGTGATATGTACGACATCGACCTGATGGGAAGGAGTTTTAGACATGGGTTCTTTAGATTTAGACAAGGATGATGATGTTAATGTTGATGTTGCATGTGATTTAGCGGGAAGGAAGGTTGAATTTCCCAACTTTTTTTAATCATATGGAAGGCTTTACAATTCTCAATGGAATGTCCTCATGTTCTATGATAATCACATGAGATGCTATAATCATACCAAGTGGGTTTCCATCCTTGTGGATCTGATAATTTTGGTGGTGGAAATGTTATGAGTGATTTCGGAGGAGGTCATCTAAAATTGTTGCATAATGCCCCTTAGGTGTTGATGTGGATGGGGATGAAGTTTTAGGTATTTTATCTTCTAGTGGTAATAAGGCATTAATTGAAGGTTGTTGAGTTTTTTGTTGTTGATGAGTCCTAGATAGTATAGTAAATGGGGGTCAAGGACCTAATGGGGAAATTTGATTAAGAGATATTTGATGTGGGGCTCGTAGGATAATTATTAGGATTTTAAATGACCCTTCTATGAGGAGGTGGGAGAAAAGGCAGATGACCACGAAATCAATATGATTCAGGATAAGTATAAGAAGGAATCTTGAAAACTTGGACAATACCTTATTTGTGTGGTCCTCTCATGTCTTTTGATGAGATAGATATGGATATAGAGGTAGTTGTTGATGAAGGAAAGGGGGTTTGAATGATGTGGTTAATGAGATCTACATGAATTATGGGTTTCATAGGTTTCATATTGTTTGGTCTTGGGGGACAAATATGGCTCATGGTTGGTTTAGGTGGAGGTGGTTGTGTCATGAATGTTTCAATAGGTACCATAGTTATATTTGAGAATTGTGGCATAGACATAGATATAGATTCTAGTAGTAACAAGTAACAAGGATGGGGAAATAGTTTCAATATAATTTTTAACGAGATGAGGATTCGATAGACACATGTTTAGACTCGGTAGGTATTGTTGTTGACTTAGTAGATGAAATAGATATGGATGTTGGTTCAATAGAGGTGGATGTTGATTCATGAAGTGTAGAAGTTGGTGTAGGAAGTGTGGGTGTTAGTTCAATAGATTTGGTTGTTGGTTCAGTAGATGTGGTTATTAATTTAGGAATAAGTAATGTTTTAGTAATGGTGTTAATCATGTGGTGAGCATGAAAAACATTTTTTTGTGGTTGGTTAGTAGATGGGGGATGATTTGGAAAGGTTTTTTGAATATGTCAAGGTTTTTATTTGGAGGTGCATTTGGATTATCCAAGTGAAGTTCACCCTTGTCAATCAAGTCTTGAAGAACATTGCAAAACATATGACACCTTTCAATGTCATGTCCTTTGACCCTATGGTATTTACAATAGTCATTCTTGATACCAAGAGGGATTAGATATATATGTATCGATGAGTTGGATAGGTGGGAGAGATATCATATTTTCAGTAACTTATCAAATAATGCACTATAAGTCTCTCTTATTGGTGTGTAATTATGTTGTGGATGAGAAAGTTTAGTAGTGGGATTTTATTTAGGAGAGGATTGGACTACTATGGCATTAGCATCTGATTTGGATTTTTAGGGCTAGAGGATGACTTAGAAGGAAAATCAATTTTTGGTTTCTTAGGAAAAATCCTAACATGACCGTCTTTTAGAGCTCACGGTTTCAATTTACGATCCATGATAAAATATTCATCAAAAGTTTGGAATGATAAAATTTATAATATTGATAAAATATACTTAGCACATGATTGACAGAAAACTACAATCAACTTTACTTTTGGTAACAAAAGTATAATTGATTGATTATACCCCTCCAATGGGAAATAAAATTAGCAATGGATTCATCCTATATTTTTTTGATATCATAAAGGTCATTAATGGCGAATTCGTAAGCTATGTTTATAGAAAAGTGTTCTAAGAACAATTATGCAAGTTTTGTGAAGGAGAAACTTGGGAGTATTGTGGAATGTTAATATCCTAGTCCAAAGCAAGACCAATGAAGAACATGGGAAAAGTCCTCAATATGAGGTCTTGATCATGGGCTATTAGATAAAAGGCATGGAGAAAATTAAGAATATATTGTTAAGGATCTTCCTTACAAAAAAATTAATAAATTTTGGAAGTTCCCAATGAGGTGGATAGGTTCTTTGCAAATTTGATCGTAAGAGAGCATATTTTTAGGTGTAGATGAGGAAACTTCTAGAATGGATATATGATTCATGAGAGCTTGAAGGGGGTCAAGTTTTTCTAGTTTTTGTGAGGATGAGCTAGGTTGAAATGCAAATTGGCTAGGTTGTGAGTACATTTAGTATTGTTGAGGTATGTTCTACTAATAAGGAATATTTTGTTGGGAATATTCTTTTATGGGATATTCTATTATGGGATGTTTTTTCGAGGCATATGTTCTTGAGATGGAATTTTTATTGTGGTATATTCTATTGTGGGATATTTTGTTGAGGGATATATTGTTGAGAGGGAATACTCTATTGTGAAGGGATGGTCTGTTGTGGGATATATTGTTGGGAAGGAATATTCTATTTTGGGATGTTTTTTTGAGGGATGTTTTGTTGTGATGGAATACTATAAGTAGGGATGTTCTGTTTGGGATGTATTGTTGTGATGGCATACCATAAGTTGGTTGAGACACTAATGGTTGTGATGGTTGAATATATTGATAAGGATTTGGAATGGATGTGGTAGTAAAA
Organism: Taxus wallichiana var. yunnanensis; assembly: GCA_018340775.1. Classification (NCBI taxonomy): domain Eukaryota; kingdom Viridiplantae; phylum Streptophyta; class Pinopsida; order Cupressales; family Taxaceae; genus Taxus; species Taxus wallichiana. The sequence continues at coordinate 527,745,523 of CM031238.1, forward strand.
GGTTGTGAATAAGGTGGTAGTTTTTAAAAGGGCATAATAGAGGCAGCAGAAGATGGTGCCTATTGTGGAATTTTTTGAGTAGGAGAATAGTTTGGTATTGAGATTAATGGTAGTAAGTTTTGCGGTATGTATTGTGAAACAGGGTGAGTGGTGGTGATAACACTAGTATTGATTAAAGGAATAGATGTTGGAATATTCATAATTATATTTTGAATAATACTAACTGGTTGAGATACAATAGCAGAGGAAACACCATAACTCATTGGGGGTGTTTGGGTAACTGAGGATACTAGAGGGGTATATGATGAAGCACTAGTATTGTTTTTTGGGGGTTTTGAACTAATAGAAGGCTCATGTGATGATGTATGTAGTTGAGCGGTTGTATCTTGAGAACAAAACATATGAAGAATAAGAATAGGAATGCAAGAAGATTCTTTTGATGTTTCATTTTGACTCAAAAAGGTATATATGAATGTATTTATTGAATGACATGTTGGTAGTTTGGATCAATAAGATATGAAATCCTAGATGAAACATCAAGGACATATGGTGGTGGTTCATATTCAGATTGTTGGTTTGAATCAATGGGGAGTGAAGAAATGGATAAAGGATTAGGTATATTCAAGGTTTGTTTGGGTTCAAGCTATTTTAAAGATTCATATTAAGGATCTAGAATTTTTGAGGGTGGTTGGGATTTAATTTGTTGTCTGAATCTGATAAAGTATCCGTAATGTTGAGGATTTTAAGGTGTAAACAAATAGAGTTAAACACCCCTAGATGTCAGATAGGCATTGAGATAAATGGGGTATAAATCTAAAATTTCTTTGAAAACAAGGTCTCCTCTTTCAAAGAAAGAAAGTTCAAAATATTTTAATTGTGAGTTAGGGAGTATGGTTGTTCAGTTTCTTCTTGTTGAAATGTATGGAAAATTTGACTGTGAAATTGATGTAAAGAATCTAAGATTCATTGTCTCATTTCCTCGTTAACTTGTTCTTATATTTCATTCCAAGTTTGTTGACCATCAGATAGAGGAGTAGACATAGTTGGTTGATAAAATGGTATTTGGTGTTGTAACGGTGTAGAGAAATATGAGGATAAGGGCATCTAATGTTGTAACGGTGTACATAAAGGAGTAGATAACGGGGTAGGAAATGGAGTAGATAACAAAATTTATTGTTGTAAGGGTGTGGATAATGGTTGACACATGCTTTCATAAATTTGGTTGCAGGCTTATTGTCTTGTTTGTACCATTATAAACAAACACATAAAATAAACACAATCACCTTAAAATGAAAATTACTAAATGGGTGAATTACAAACAACAAACAAAACAAGAAAAATGGATGTTTATATTTTCTTTATTTAATTACAAGAAGTGAAATGTGTAAGATGGTTAACAATGGTCCTAGGATATGGTAAGCTATGGTAAGCTTCATGTGTGTTTAATGATGAATTCCTTGATATACCTAAAGGTACCTATTGTACTACTACCGATACTGAGGCATGGTATTTTGGCCTACCCCCTCACTTCACATTCCCGTAGTGGTAAGGGTGTCGGGTGCTTAACCGATCTATCTTGATAGACATATAATTATACTCAGTCAGAACACCGAGTGGGCTTCTCCTTTTGGTGATCAAATCTAAGTATTTATCCAGTTGGGTGGGAATTGTTTTAAATGCATTTTGTGTTTAAGTGGCTTGGTTGTGTGTGGGGGAAGAAAAGTGATTGCAATAGATTACCTTCCTAATCAATCCTATGTGAAACAGGAAGGATGAACGGTTCATTTTAAAACCCAAATCAAAATGTTTTTTTCAATGAAGATAATCAAATAAAATGCAATACTAGAAACAAATAAGAAAGGTTTACGATTCACCGCTAAATGCTCCTATTTTTTTATTTTAGAAAATTTTAAGCAAGCAATACAAAGTAAATGATATTTCCACATACATGAACATGAAAATAGGTTAAGAGAAACAAAAAGAAGAAACAAACAAACAAGGAGTACAAAGAAAATTACAAGATAATGAAAAACACATAGACTAATCGTTGGTGATTTTCCCAATCGCATGTGATTACCACACGAGATGACCGAGAAAAATAAAAAAGGATGATATTTTGTTAATAAAATGAAACAAAGAGATAAGAGAAATTGTCCCACCTAGCATGCCAAGATGTTAGGAATAAATTTTACCTCTTAAACTTAACCTAATAAACAAGAAAATAAAAATCACCTAACCTTAGTATGGTGAGGTTTAGAGGCACTCACGGTTGTGAATAAGTGATGTTGAAGTTGCACTCCATATATGAAATAATGCAAGCTCCTTTCCTGTAAGAACACATAAAAATCACAAACACTAAACCATATATGATTAATAAATTATTAGGTGGATTTCTTGTAAAAGGATAGACACCAAAAATAAAAGGACTTCTATGAAGGATGTCAATCTGTTGTTTTTACAATCAAGTAGTTCAAAAACACGCTATGATATATGATTAATGATTAATGATAAATGTTGTGATAAGTTCCAATTTTATTACAAAGATATAATTGATAAAATTTCAATAAATATAAACTAAAAATCATAATCAAAGTCAGAATCTGAATTCTCAGATGAAGGGGAATTATCTTCTCTAGTGGACTCTGGGTCTTCTTCTTTAGAAGAATCTAGACTCTCATCTTCAATGTAGTTTTTCTTGGAAGAAGTATGAGGTGTACCCTGGTTCCTCCTCTTCTATATCAAAATCAAAATCAAAATATGAGTGTTCTAAATCAGGTTGATCTTTAGATTCAATCTTAGGGCTCAATTCCTCTAGTTTAGCTTCATATTAATACTCAAACTAGGCCAAATCTACTAAGATATGAAAAACTTCAAAGTAGGCCTCCCAGAATTCATATGTTGCTTCACAGATTTTTTGAGTGAATTTAAATATGTTATGTAAATTTTCCAGAGGGGTATAATGGATTACGTACAATTCAAGGTCGTGTAAACGGTTGTATTTCTCCCAGTGTAATAGATGGAAAATGATAGGTAATGAGTTTATGCTAGTTATTTCATGACCTTGACCACCTAGTGCCATATAAATAAGCCATCTTGAACAACATGTTAGTAGAAAAGGAGATACAATATAATTAATAAATGAAATCTAAATGATGTTGTAGGGAAACAAAGAAGATGGAAATCACATGTGATTGAGGGAATCACTAGTGATTCTAGAGGATAATAAACAAACTAATCAAAAATGTGATATTCAGCCAATTATTGATGAAAACATTATGTTCCAAAGAATTACATTATAACACAAGATGAAGGGATTACCATATGAATATACCTAAATATATAAATTATAATATAAAATGATCATCGACCTTGATTAGATATGATAAATAAAATTTATAAAACTTGGATGGTGATTTGTCTATCTTGACAAGCTCTAGAATGGTTCCCTAAGTGTTTTGATAGTAATGTTGGATGATAATGTAGTTACGTTGATACAATATAATAGTAATGAGCTTTTTCCGAGAACTCAAGCTCAAAAATGTGAGAATATGATCCCAAAAAGAGACTGGTACATGGGTTTAAATAATCGCTGGTGATTTACCAAATCACTAGTGATTTAGGTCATTTTTGTTTTGTTTAGTAAATTGTTGGAACAATTTACTAATTTGAGATTTTTGTTCGTACTTTTGAGGGAGATGATGTGAGGTGGTTGAGAACATGTCAAGGAAGGGATGTAATTAGTTATATATCATCTAATTTGGCTTAATTTTGTTTAGGATAGATATTAGGTGGTTTTGATTAGGATTTATTAAACATACAACTATAAGATTAGGATTTTGTTAAGATAATGATGAGTGTATAAATGGATATGATAGGTGTGTCGGGATAAGGGAATTGGGAGTTATTTTAAATAGATTTTAGGAAATAAATAAACTTAAGTGGATTATAATATTTTAGAAAATACATAATATTATGGAGTTTGATAATTATGTGTATTTAATTAATTAAATAAGAATGGGGTAGGTACAGGATATTGATGTAATTAATCTAATGTAGTGATGTTTTACTAATGTGAATGGACTGATTATGTGAAGATGGGGAGTGTAATTTTTAGTGTATACAAAATTTTTCACTTCTTTGTCCCAATTTTCCCCTCGAGGACAAGGGGGCATGAGAGAAACAAAATTTCACCCTCATTTTCCTCCCTAAGGTTCATGTTTGTGCCCTTTCTGTCCCATTTGTCTTGTTTGTCCCATTTTCCCCAGTGTAAGGGGTGCATGAGGGACACAAAAATTTTCCGTCACTCCCTCACCATAGGTGAAATTTTGTGTCCTAATTTCCCCCTCTTCCTCCAAGGGAAAAAGGGGGACAAGAAAATATGCCCCATGCAAAGTTGAAGCTCCTACACCACCATGCAACCTCACCCATATCCACATGTTCTTTTCCCAACCCCTTCATCTCATCCACCTCTCCACCCATGTTGGAACTTTTCATAATATTTCTCTAAGGAACACTTCTCTTCCCATATTTTCCCAATTTTCTCCATTACAAAATATTTTAACCAAATTTAAACCCATCTTCAACCTAGGTTCAAAGAATGGTTAGCATGGTGATTTAACATTTTATTAAAATAATTTTTCAAATAATTTATTTTACATAGACTTCCACTGAAACACCCTCAAAAAATTTAATTTTACTATAGGTGTTTCAAAAATTTATTAGACAACCACAACCACCAAAAATGATATTTTCTCATATCTTTCAAGCGGTAAGTTTGATCACTGTGAAACTTTTCTAGAATATTCCTCTCCAAAACGCCTTTGGGAATATTATAGTTGTAAATTCATTGATGTTAGAGTTTTTACTATAAAAACTAAATTCCTAAACCATAAAACACACTTTTTGATTTCCAAGAGATTCAGCAAATAGAAAACAGTGAAATTTGGAGCAAAAGATCACAGTGTAAAACAAAACATTTTAACAATGGTTTCATTTTAACATGAAACTTGTAAGTACAATTTATAAAAATACTAGGTGTTCTGAACAATAAGTTGTTAAAAATAGTAAGTTTCCTAAAGCGATGAATTCTCAACATTTGAAATATCTGAAAAAGAAATATCAAAAGGGTATTTTGGGAAAAAAATTAAAAATAATTGTATTCAGGAAAAAGGGCATCTAAAAATAGGAAATTTCTATAATTTATAAACATTCATAAATTTAAACAATCCAAATTATCTAGAGACATTATAATACAAGAATAGTGAAAATTTTCTAAACATGACAATCTTGGACATGACCTACTAAAATAGTAAGTCTTGGAATTGAGTCCAAAAAGTTGTGGCAGCTCATGTTTTACTTATCCTTTTAATTTTTCCCATCATCCTAAGGATGGGAAGTTGTTTTGTGCCCAAAAATGAAAATAAACCCTCTACATGATCTCAAAGAATAAGTTTGAAGTGATCTTTGCAATTTACAACTTAATGCAAGGAGTTGGGAACAACAAGAAAGGATCATCATTGTGAGACACCTATAATTACGCCTAAGCAATTTAAATACTTAAATTGTGCTAATTATCCCCTTTCTCACAAATCAATGACATATCATCAAAAGCACTCATTTTCCCTCATATCATCATTAATTAATTACACTAAGCTAATTAATTAAGTTTCCTATCCAACAAATACCCTAATTAACGACCTTCCGTTAATAAATCACCCCTTCTACCTAGACTAATTAATTATTATTAATTAATTAGCTTTCCCTTCCATTTAACCAATAAATCAATATTTAATTGATTTAATCCCCTTATAATAGCCTAAATCGCACTAATATTCCTCTAATTGGCTTCTATAAGCTTACACCTACCTATTAATTAATCACCTTTGATTAATTAAAATACCCCCAACTCCCATGACTTGCTAAACATGTATTAAACCCTTCTAAAGTAAGGTTACCTTTAATAAAGCAACCTTATCCATTCCTAATCATGTTTTACCTTTATCCCACATTCATGAGAATGTGTTGAATCCTTATCCTTTGGGCTATATAAAGAGCCCTCCACCTACCTTTTTACTTACACCTAAACTTTCTAAGAGAGCAAATGCAAAGCATATAGCAAAGAGACTAAGAGCTTGCACTTTGCCCTTTTGAGAGTTCATCATCTTGAAGAGTTAAGCCTCTTTCTTAAAGTGCTTGGGTCATATGGGAGGTGTCAAAAGGGTCTTGTAGCCCAACTTTGATTAGCCCCCATTCCTAGGTTCTTGGAACATTAAGGACAACTATTTTGATAGCCATGGAGCTTACTTAGGTCCATTCATTTATTTGTTGTTAGAGAATAGAGGAGTTTAAATATTTAGCATTGTTAGTTTCAAAGTTTGTATTGATGAATGCTAGCATCTAACCCTTGTTTAATTCTTATCATGATGGTGTTTATGCTTTGTTTTAGCTAAATTGTAGAACTATTTTAGGTGGTAGTTCTTGTTTCATTTGATTTAGCATTAATAAAAGTATACATGCACACAATCATAGTTTCACATAATAATGTCTCGCATGATAGTGTTTCTAAACACCCATTGAGTACTTTAGAGTTTCCTTGCATCTCATAGAAGGAGGAAGCATATGCAATCACAATGTTTCAATACAACAAGTGGTTATAGGTCGGGACTCTCATTCATGAAGCATTTCCTCAAAGGTCCATAAAAGGATTCATCTTTATTAGATTATTCAACCCTTCTCTCTCTTCTTCTTATCTCTCCATATTCTAATTTTATATTAAGAATGTAATTTTTTCTATTTCGTCTTATTCACTTAAGTGACTTCCAACATTAACATTGTAAGATCCCCTTTTCAATAATAAGATAAAAGATCCACTTTTGTATCCTAGGAATATGGAAGGTCACAAGTGATGAAGGGAAGTGAAAATTCATGTGGGGGTAGATGAAGAGATATTTTTGAATGTTATAAATTGGAATGGATTCTCCATTCCAAAGGGTTGGAAATTGTTGATTGATTTTATGTTGTTGAGATTTACCAAGATTACTATATCAAGTAATAAAATTTACATTTCTTCTATTTTATATGTTTATGTTCCTCTATTCTCTCTCTCTACTTTCAAACTTTGTAAACATGGTAATCTTGCAAAACCAAGAAAGGTTTATGTTCCATTGATGAATGAATCAATAGAATTTTGTGTCTATGATTTTTTTATATTATCATTGTTAGAATTTTTGTGTTCTTCTAATTGAATGTGGACATACTCCAGTTGATGTATATGAATTTTGTAAGCCTACTCACAACCTTATCCATCTCTCTCCTTGTTTCCCCAACTCCCCTTTACCTCTCCTCATTGATAATTCCTCCCTTTTACTCTATGTAGGAACTTTGTTACAAGTTTAGTGGAGTATTCCTATGTGATCTCCGATCTCATGGCCACTTAACAATTTTAGGTAGTTTACTTTCAATAATGGGAGCCTCCCCATATACAATAAGGAGGGGATCAACCCCATGACCATTGGTTGAAACCAATAATTTATAACATGATAAATTATTTCAACAATAAATTTTGGTGACTATACTAGGGAAGATATTCCCTTTGTGCACCCATAAAAGATTTCTAAAAATCCCAAAAATACATATTCAAAAAATCCATTAATTTTTTGAAAAAATGAAGAATACCAAAAATAATATCTTAATCTTCAAGAGCCTTTTTGCAATCATATTAAAAATATGATTTTTTCCAAGTTGCATTGATATTTAAAAATTTAAACAAATTGGCATAAAGAATATACACCGAGTTGATCATGCAAGTGGTATTATTGACCTCGCATTTGATGAACAAAAAGAACCGATTTCAGACTTCTTGTTGTCCAAATAGAAAGGAAAGATCAGAAAATCATCTTAAACTTTGTATTGAAGAACCCAATGAATAATTATGAGTCCTTATTCCTCCCAAAAATGAAAGGGAAAAATAAACAGAGGAAGAAGGAGAAAGCGATGACTACTGACTCTGCCATGGTGAAAAAATACTAGTCTGTTGGCCTTAACTCCACCACTTCATGAATTTCCAAAAGGATCAAGAAAGAACTTTCCAAAATTCTATGGAGATGGAAAGAAATGACCAAATGATCATATTACAACTTTCATCACATCCTGTGGCATTCTTGGAGTGCGACAACTTTTTTCCATGTGGTTATTTTTGGAGTCATTGATGTCGATGAGGACTAGTTTTACTACTTTCCATCACACTCAATTATTGATTGGGATGATATGAAAACCAAGTTTGAAGCAAGATTCAAAACTGTAGAAGATTCACATGCCCTCCTTTCTCAACTTACTTAGATGAAGAAATAACTACAAGATTCCATGAGAAATTTTGTATTCAAATTAAACAAGTTAATTAATACGATGCCTACTAATTTTCTTCCTACCATAGATGATCAAAAAGGTTCTTCGTGAATTCCAAGTTTCTTGAGGTTAACTTCATACTATAGAGAGTGCAACCAAAAATTTGGAAAGCGCTTAAGAAATTTACATTGATGTGGAAGATGACATCATCCTGTTAGGAAAGATAAAAAATTATTCAGTGAAGGATAAGTCCCAGAGTTCCAAAGATGAAAGAGTTCATCCGTTGCTACAAAAATGGGTTAATGATTTGAAAATTTTGAATAAATAAATTTTCAAACATTCTTCTTACCAAAATAGGAACATGAACTAGATTGTAGGAGCACCCCAAAAGTTTACCTTGGAAGCTTCACTAGTAAACAAAATATGTAGGAATGGTGAAGATGAAAGAGAAGATATTTATTAATTAGAAGTTGAAGAAGAACATGAATATGAATGTTCTAGATTGGGTATTTAATACTCACTGGATGAATATTTTGAAGAATCCATGGATAGATACACTGCATAGTATTCAACTGATCACAAATAGAGAAAGAAAACTATTCTTTGTTGCTAAGCTAATAATTTGGATCCTCTAATGGAGACTCTACAAAAAACAAAAAAGGAGGATCATCGTTATCGGTTCCATGGTTTTAACCAAGAAGAATCCTAAGATTATCTTAGTCAAGAATCCATATGCTTATGCAAGTAAGTCTCTTTCACCTCCTCTTAACAATTCAGTTTCAAATTCCATTAATCCTAATATTGCAAATTCAAATCATGTAAAGGATGTCATCATTCCTGATGTACTTACCACTTCTCCACCTTTTAACAACATTGGTCAGTGCAAGAAATCCAAAATTCAGATATTTGACTTTGAATACTTTAAGACTCATCCTAAGAAATTTTATAGGATTGTCTAGTTCATTAGAGAAATTAGTTCAAGTTCATGTCCCAAAAATTCCATTTTCAAATAACTACCTCCCACTCCTCATGCCACTCCTCAAAACTTTATCCCTTCCAAAACCTCCACCTATGGGAAAGTATAACCATCTAGCCTTATTAGTCAATGGATATAAACTAAATAATTGAATTATTGACTCGGGTGCCTCCAAAAATTTCATTCTTGTAAATTTTTCTAAATATTTTGGTCTCTCCTTCATTCCCTCTATGGCCATTGTTACTCCATGAAAAAAAGTACCTCTCATTGGCTAGGTGAAGGATGCTCAATTAGAATTTTTATATTTTGTTAACAAGAAGATCATGATGAAAGTTATTATAGTAGACATGTGAGCCTCATATGGTATTTTAATGACCCTAATATTTTTTCAAGATGTTGGGGGAGATATACAAGATGGATTGGTTGCATGCCACCATTCTTGTCAATAACAAGATGAAGAAACTCCTCCCCATCAAGAAAATGAAATACACTATTCAAAGACCAGATGATCCAATGGTAGATATCCTATTTCAAAATTCAAGGGATTATAAATTTTTCATACCCTTGGAGGAAGATGTTGAGCTACCCATGTTAATAGAGGAGTATCCAAGTATGATGGATCTGTTCGGAAAGAATCGTGACGATCTAATGGAACCAAAATTTGAAAGAATGTACTTCTCACTTAATGAGGGCATGTTGGCTATATTTTATGCTCGACTAAACATACAACCTATTTATTCATGGGAAAAATAGCCTTCATTTAATGGTGAATCTCCCATATGCTTTTTGTTTATTCTACAACCTATCTAAATATTTTTGGGTATTACTTTAATTGAATAACTCATGCACCACAGTTAAACAATTTGGTAGCAAGTAAGAAGCTGTATGTTTTAACTAAAGAGGATAACTTGAAGGAAGCATAAACATAGAATAGAAATGAGAAATGATACATGATATGTAGGAAAATGTTCTTTGCAACAGGTAGATTTCAGAGCAAGTTACTCACACACAGAATAAACAAATATTGGCTGATCCTCACAAATTTTAAGCAAATTAAAAAGAAGTTGACACTTATAAATGTTAAGATAACACAAATTCTATCATTAACATTCACAAATGTCACAATTAGACTTTAGTGGACACAAATTTCAACCAAAATATTTCTTCCTTCTTATTAAATTGTCAATTGTTTACAATACATACATCTAGTTATTTCAACACAAAGTCTAAAATAACCATATACAACTTATAATAGTTACTTTCCCAAAAATTCATATCCCTTTACTGTAGGCCTCTTCTTCTATTTATAGTCATTATGAGTAAAGAACAAGGAAGAAATATCCATTATAATTCAATCAATGAATAACTAACAAACAATTAGGAGTTGAGAACTTCACTCCTCAAAATCTTATTTTCATGCCACCTAATGTTATTAGAATGTTTAGAATTAAAAACCAAAATAACTACCCTCAAGTATTTGAATTTATCAAACAAATTAAAGTAACATGTGATTGTACACCACATTACTTAAGTCTTATAATGGATATACTTAAGAAGTAAAGAATAAGTAGAAGAAATAAACTAATTATTTTGGATTGGCAACTTTTGTTTTAGCTTCATCTTTCTTTTTACTCTTTTCTTCACTTGCATCCTCTTCTTCATATTTATGCTTCTCTTTATAGATAGCATATTGATCTCTCATGTATTTGATTGTGTTATTATCTACCTCGGCTGCAGCCTCCATTTCTATCTCTAACATGAGAAATTATTTTTCCATAACATTGCAACCTCCTCTCACCTTCCCAAGATAGGATCCCAACTGATTCACGTTATCCTGAAGATCTGCTAATTTATCCAGAGAATTTCGATTGAAAGGAGTAATATCCTCATTCATCAACTGTTGAAATAATTGAATAAATTCATCAATAGTTTCGGGATCTAGAAGTACTATACTTTGTCAGATCATAGATCACGTCATCAAGTTCCTCAAAAATTGGCTCAATTTGTTCTTCCATTATTTCCATCTTTTGCATTATATGCTTTACAATTATTTTCCTAAATGAAAGAAGATGCTTATGATGCCTCCCCTTCCTAATGGATCCTTTAGATGAAATATTCTATTTGATGAAAACATTATATGGAAATGAATCTATTTCCTCCAAACTCTGCATTTGCATTTAAGCAATCATGCATACATTATTTGCTTCCTACTTCAAGTTCTTCAATTTTTCTAGTTTCTCATTATACTCAACAATTTTTACCAATATTTCTTTGTAGTAATTTTTGGTTGTTTTATTGATTTCATCCACTCATTATTCTATATCCTTCGATCTATCACCTATTTCTTCCATTATTGTGATCATGTAAGGATTGAACTGTTCCTCTGTAAGTATTAAATGTGCTGAAGTTGTTGTAACCTTCATTATAATATCAAAAATCTTAGATGTTTTCTCTTTTAACTTAGAATTATTTGTTTTTTCTTCATCTATATTATGGAAAAGGATATTAATTAGTGTTTATGTATCATGCTTTAAAACTTTAGTTGTGACCTCTCCTAATGGTACCTTTGTGATCATCAAATCTTCTTTAGTCAATTCTCCTTTGCTTTTTCCACTGCCGGAGTAGATATTTTAGCAAACATTTTCCCTAAAGGATCAATGATTAACTTAGAAGTTACCTTAGCATCCTTTGGCCTTCTCCTTTTCTTTTCAATGTTTTTTAATAATTGGAGATCCATTTCCTCCAAATTGACTACTTCCTTGGAAGTGGGAAGATATTTCTCAGCCAACTAATTCGTGAAATCTTGTCTTGAAAGAGCTTGAGCATTAGGATGAACAATCATCTCTTTTCCACTTTGTCTTACGGGGAAGTGTTACTATTTCCAACTACTTCCCAGGCTCCTCAGTAGTAGAATCTTGTTGCAAAACTCCTCCCAATTAAACCATATTTTTATTTATCAATTCCTCCTCTATCTCTTCCTTAGCCCCTGTATCAATGTATTCAACACCATCTTGTATTAAAGAATAAGAGACCGAAGTAGCTCCAACTGTTTGATCATGTACATCATTAACAACTTACCTCTCTTTCTCCTTCTTCAACTTACTTATCTTTTATCTGAGCTTCACATTTCCCTAATGTTTTAGATGCTTCTTGAAGAGAAACAACATCTTGTGTCCCCTATTTATGCACAAAAGATAGCTCCTCTAGAGATGGAGTAGGGGGAGGAGTAAATGGTGGAGTGCATGGAGGAGGTCTAGGAGATGTAGCTTCTGTAGCGCTGAAGGAAATATGAATGAAGTTGGCTTGAGTGTTGGTAACATAATTTATCCTTTAGTAGGAAGGTCTTGAACTATAGGAGTGAAAAATGATGATGTCAATAAATTGGCAGTATCCTTTGAGATGGATCCTAAAATTAGAGGATTCTTGGTTCTTTCCCTTTTAATTGGCTTCAACTTTGAAGCCACTCCACTACTTTCTCTGGGAGATTCTTTCCTCTTCTTTCTTTCACTGGTGCCCTCTTGTTTCTTAGTTCCTATTTGATTGATATCTTTCATCAATGATTCCTCAAGGAAATAACCTTGACTGAGCAACCATTCACAAGTGTAGAGAAAAACCTTTTAATTTATTTTCATAATTGATTTAGAAATGTGAGAAACTGGAAGTAAAGGAACATTGTTACCTCCTTCATCATAATAAGCACCAAAATCACTTCCCATCATCTGTGAGTTATTTTGGAATTTTAGCCAATCCAAACTCCAAAATATGTTGCATAGTCAACCAACTATAATGCATTCTTCTCACCTCAAATTCATCTTGACAATCAACCCATAAATATTTGAGTCTGGTAAGTAAGTGTGCATAACTTAATGAGACTGATTTCTTGGCAATATTTCTATAGTAAAAATTCACCCTTGCCTTAAAGGAAATATGATTATAATGGAGATATATTTCCTTCTCAACATTTCTTTCCTTATGAATGTTTGTACAATGATATTTCCCAATCACAATAGGAAAATGAACAACTGATATGTGGAGACCTTGTTGAAAATCATGGAGCACTGTTAAATGTCTACATAACTCAAGAAAAATCCATCTTGTCACTTGGATATCTGGGAAAATTCAGTGGATCATTTGAGAAACCACAAACTCTTAGATATGTGAAATGAGAAAATTGAATAAAAATGCACCCATAAGTTTGGACTGCATTCCATGCTTCATCAATCACTCTCTTGGCTCTCAAGTTAGGATTAAGCCTATAAATGACCTCATATAAGAAGAATTCATTCACTTATTTATATTATTTGAAGTATCCTAGTAAGGAAAATGTGGATAATATTCATATATGGGTTTATCCGTTAGTGTGCAAATAGTCCTTAGTTTGGGAAAATCTCCATGTGCTACTATAACATATAAAAGATAAGAGGTCATCTTGAAATCCAGAGTTTGAATGACATTACTCAACTAAAAATCAATATTGTCACTGATGATTTCAGCCCAATTGATCCAAGAATCAGGTTTTGCATTCTCAATCACCCTAGGAAATAATACATCCATGTATGAAAATGCTTTGCATTATTCTCACCATTAATTTTACAAAGTAGTTGAGTGATATCATCAGCTTCCTAAATTAAATCAGATCTCACAATTGACTTGGGGAATCTAGAAGCCTTCTTTGATTCCTTTAAGCACTATAAATTCTTAATCTTCATACAATCCTTTGTCTTACTCTTCTAGTATACGCATTATATTTTTCCATGCTGATACTCGGTGCATTTTTGCAAAATGGAATTTTCAAGAAAAATTTGAAGAAATGAGTATCTAGCCTTCCCACCAGGTCACCTGCATCATTCCTGATTGTTCTAGTCTAAGAATCATAATGCTTGGCACATTCCAACACAAATTTTGGCAACTAACAAGTTCTTGGAAAGGTATTTTCCTCTATTAATCCACTTTGAGTCAGTTCCCTCATTAAAGGTGTTTGATTTTTAGCCTTATATATTTCTATTAATTCAAACATTGATACATGACCCATGTTTGTATCTCCTATTCTAGCTAGCTTAGATGTAATGCAAGTTTCCATAGGGTATCCCTTATACTCATACTTCATCTTGTCTTCCTTATCTTTGGCTTTTCCCTTTCCCTTCCTTGTTTTGGAAGTCCCTTCAATATCAAAATTTAGGTCTTCTCTGATCAAAATAGTTTCCTCCTTTTGATCTATCACCCACTTCAATTGGCTCCTAAAATATTTCAGATATCTTTTCTTTTCTTTGCAACCAGCGTGCTCCAAAAATAAGAAACTATTTCTTCTTCTTAAATAATGATCATCAAGTCAATACACATTCACTTCAGTTGCATGTAAACATTTAGACTTAATTTCCCCATGAAAATATGTTAAAATCATCCTAGAAGTCAAGTTCTAGGCTGGCTAGAAGTGATTGATTGAAATAGTTCAATCTACAGTTCATTGTGGCTTTTTAGGGTATAACTACTTAAGACTTGCAGTTAACAAGCATAAGTAATTCAAATTAGTGCAATGAATAGGAATAAATAAGATTCTAGTTAACCAAAATGAATAAGAAGTAGTAGCTCATCAGTTCACCATAGATCATTAAAGAAGCATAAGTAATTCATTTTACCGCAATGTAAAGGAAGTAATAGAAACAAAAATCAATGCAGGACTAAGCAAGAAATGAGTACTTGGTTTAGTGTAAATAAATTCAGTGAGGTAATATCAATTTCATTCATTGCACTATAAGGAAGTGACATTTAATTAATTTTATGTAATGAATGGAGGAAGTAATGTCAAGAAAAATCGACTCAATTAATAGATAATATACTTCATGGTGATCCAATATTACTTTACTTATGTAAACAAGACCAGTAATAGACAATTGAATCGATACAATGAATAGAGGGTAATGTTGTGTGGTGATCTCATATTTCTTTACTATTGTTACAAAAATAAGTAAAGCACATCCAAATCGATACATAACTAGGAAAATGGTTGGCAATATTTTCATAATTATTGTCATGTGGATCATCCACCCATTAAATTGTTGAGAGATATCATGCAACATTGGAACATACCCAAGGTGTGGGCCCTTGTTTCCTTGGGATGAACCTTTGGAGAAGGATGAATCATGTTGAACTTGGGGCACCTGATTTAAGATTGGCATGCAAGGCTAAGAATACTTAAAAATGACTCTAATCTACTCAATTCATAGGGTTCATAGTTAGAAATAACAATAAATGAAAATACAATGATACACCAAGAGATTATAATTATATAATTTCTTGATCTTGACATTAGAAAGGTTTAACTTAGAAAGGATAAAGTAACCATCACAATCTAATTCACCTTATATTATTTGGACAGGGAAAATAATAAACCATAGACAAAATAGCATACATTTCCTTGTAAGACCCCAAACATACCTAATGCATTGATCAAATACACAATCAATAAGTCATGAAAATATATGTTATGCACATGTCATACATCCCTCTCTCTATGATGATTAACAATAATGTAACTTTATAACATAAGGAATACAACATTTCACAATTTATTTTCAAGATAATCACATCATTCTCCCACATATTGAAATAAGATATTTTAAAATAAAGTTTAAATAATCTATTACAAAAAGGCATTACACATCCACAAAGCATACATTGATCAACTATTAACACAATAAATTAGATATTTCATGGAAACATATTGTTCTGAATATAATTGAAAGGCCTCAAAGTATTCAAAGCACTCTTCCAAGCTTGAAGAGTAACTTTCCAAATGATCTATATCTTTAAACTTGTGCACCTAACTATTTATAAGTTTTTAGGTTGAGCCATTATAACTGGACCTTAACTAAAAATTACTAAAAATAGAATGTAATTAAGTTCCAGGGAACATGCTCCCATAAAAATAGTAAAGTAGTTGTAAAGGTTTGACTCAGTCAATCTTGTAACTTGGATTGATCCAGAGCTTGGAACTGTCCTTCCATGGCTGCCTAACTTAGCTTGGTCTGCAACATCTTTTCCTCCTTCATTTTCTCTTGTTCTTTCTCCCACATAGTCATTTGATGCTTATAGTCAATGAAAAGCTTGATGATTCCTTGTATTTCCTCTTCTTCTGGTCCACATGCGTAATGATTTACCACCTCTTATTTTTCAATCTCTCTTGACAGTTTATCAAGAATCCTTTTGAGTTTACTCACCACTTTCTTCAGTCAACTTGTGAAATTATGACATGAAACCAACCTATCAATTGAGTCACTACTAAAATTCCTAGTTACCTCATCGTATTTCTTCACTAAATCCTTGAAATTGGAATTAACTTGATCTATTGGAAGAGCATCGATATTCTCATTAAATAATTCACAATTGATATTATCAAACTCTTATGAGATATAATTTAGAGCATCCATTATTTCGACACATTTTTGTCCAATTTCTTGATCAAATCTTGTAATACTTGGGATCTAAATTCCATAGCCTTATTAAATTCAAAAAACTTGGAAACATCAATAATTACTTCTTATTGAAGAAGTAGATCTAGATCTTCCTCCCTAATCTCACCCCATGTGGTCAAATTTAGATTCAAATTATTATTATCTTTAGAGAAAGCCTCATCCATCCTATGAATAGAGGATCTTTTGGCTTGTAAATCATTATATATTTCAACAGACTTATGTGATAAAAGGATTAGCTTCTTGAAGCATGTGTTTCATCCATCCATTCACTGATCTTCCCTTCTAACCTATCTTCTCAATCTCATGATATGAAGTATCATCTAGAGTAGAAGAAATTGTTAGAGCAATTGTAGTTGAAGGACTAGTGGTTGGAGAGGGTTGTGTTACTTTTCTCAAGAAAATAGTGAGTTGTTCAACCTTTGCTTTCAATTCATCCTTAGAAGCTTTATCCTTATCATATTTCTCAACAAATTACCAAGAATTGTTTGCACATATTGTTTGGTACCTTTGTGTGTTTCCTTACCTAGAGAAATATAGAAATTTGATAGACCATTGCTATGATAGCTTCTTTAGTCTTTCCTTCAATAGGAGAAAAAAATTCCATGACTCTCTCTCTCTTGATTGGTTCATAGATAGGCTAAAGATGATATTTGGTAATTTTCCTGTCTCCTCGAGTAGGTTCCAACACACTTAGATCTATTACATCTACTAGAGGCACCTTCTTCTTTTGTTTTAGAGTTTGGTGATACAACCATTTTGGTATAGCAGATGCTAATGGAGATGACATGATTGATTCAACACCTAGAGCACTAGACAATACAATAGCACTAGTAACATTAGTTGGCAATGAAGTGGAGGTGGTAATGATAGATGGGGTGGATGTGAGAACAACCATAGGAGTGGATACAATGAGGCTAGAAGTTGAGATGGAAGGAAATGACAGCTACAGAGGGAGTGAAGTGGAAACTAGAGACCCAATCATTTCACCTACTAAGAGAACAAGAAGGGATGAAAAAAATTGGTCCATGAATGGGATGGAAAAGAAGAAATGAGTGTAGAAGTAGAAGGTAGTGATGAAGGAAGTGATAATGGAAGAGAAGGAGGGGTGACAGATTTTTTGATACAACTAGAGAGTCAATAACCTTGACAACTTCTGATACTGGTATTATAGGGGAAATTTTTAGAAGTAGGAGCCTTGGAAAGAGAGGAACTTACAACAACAAATGAAATACCAAACTGAATCCAATAATTCTTCCTCATCCTTTATTTCCTTTGGAATATTTGTAATTTCAAACTATCTAACCTCATCTAAAGGTAACCTTTAAGTAATTTCATTGTCGAGATAATGCTCGATAGTGAATCAAAATATCCTCCAGCTGAGGCACATGAGAACTGGATAAACCTGTTTCACTGAACTTACCCCAGTAATCAAAATTAGTTTAGGGGTGAAAGGTTAGCAAATTCACTTCAGACATTTCTACATCCACATTCTTCACTTTATAAATGTTGGCATAAGTATATTGGCTAATTGAAATGGGAAACTAAACTCCCTCCTTATGCCATTTGTTCTGGATTTTGTGATAATCCAAAAATTTCTAAACCAATTCTAACAAAACCCATTTGTTAGTAGGGCATCGTGGAAATTTTCTCGGGGAGCGCATTTCTAAAATACCATTTATATGTCATGTAAGTCTCCATCTGGATGATTTATCCATATGCTATCTCTAAAAATAGCCTGTATACATGAAAAAACAAAGTCCCAAATCAAACTGTCCTAGAACGTGTTTCCTTTCCTATCATTTTGTGCCTTCAAATGTGCCTTGTTCCCACACGTGAATCCTATGTGTGTCTTCTCCTTAGAACAATATTTTCTACTCAACATTACCCCACACTAAAGTACATTTCCATCTCAGAAATGGGGATTATTTTTTATGTTCCCAAATAATAAAGAATAAGAATTGAATGAATGTAAAGAATCACTGTACAAAATAATGGGTCTTTACTCTATAGCTTCCTCTTCTTCAACCGGAAGGATCAACTCTAGATATTCACTTTTAATCTCAGCCTCCAATGTCTTCCAATCATCTAGTGTGGTCCTTGTCTTCTCTGGAATGTCTGTAGTGATGGCATCCAACTCATCCGAGTAATATTTTCCTTCTCATTCTATAAAATGTAGACAACATTGGCCATAACAGACATCATTCCTTCCAGAAGATCCATCTTCTATGTTATGAGCTTCCCAATCTCATCTATCCTCTCCTTATGTGGATCTTGGGTTGTTGCAAGGGATTTGTGCTTATGTTTCACTAGTACCAATCTTTTTGCGTTCCCTAAAGTCTCATCCTTCATTGTTGCCAGAACTTCATTATCTTCAACCGAGTTCGGTTCTTAATATTGCCTCGGAGTTACACACAAATTCAAAGCTTGGTCTTCTTTCTTCAACTCATCCTTTAAATTCTGGAGTAGTGCCGCATATGTAGAATTTTTTTTATCATAGAGGATCGTGCTCTCTACTTCTTGTTCAACATATTTTGGTGCAGGAATTCTAAGTGGTCCATCTTCTAGCACTAAATCAACCAAAGTGTACACATAATGCATTATAGAAGGAAAATTTTCAGGTACCTTTGGTTTTAGATGAGGCCTTACTTTTAGAATGTAATCACCAATCTCCTCTACCATGCTAATGAAGGCCTCATTCTTTGTTTGTTCTCGCTCCTTCTCTTCCTTTAAGCATTATCTATCCATAGTTTTATCTTTGTTATCCTCCATCAATGCTCTAATGGTGGCAGCCTTATCAATATTTCTCCACGCCACCTCAATAGATACCTTGACTAAGGCATTGTTGACCTACTCATCAGACATAAGTGTGGGATTTATGGTCATGTTCCTGCTCTGAGGTGCCTTATTTACTCTCCTTGAGACACAAGACTCCTTACACACATCAAAATGTAGTTCATCAATCTAATTTTACATGGAGTAAGATAATTATTTCCTTATGCACATAGTGGCCATATATGGGTCCATTAGTTCCCACCCATATAACTCCTTAAGGTCCAATGTACTCTTAAACTAGGAACAAATGATTTTACTTATGTCCTCAGCATAGCCCATACTTGGCATAACATATTCTTCACTTTTCCTCATCCTTGGCCCCTTAGGAAACGAGCCTTATCCATGTCCCTATGCCCTTCAGTCCTATCAATGTGGAAATCAGGGCTTTTGTGATCCTCACCCTCCATCCAACAAAATAGAAAAATTCCTCATGGACTCTGCTCATAATCCATCGGAATAAAGCCTCTATTTTTCCAAAGTATGGGAGTTCATATAACTGATATACCCCTACCATCTTCAAAAATTTTCTCCAAAGCATCATCATATCTTTGAAATATCATCCACTGTGTGCTTTTTGGTCTTCTTGTTCAACAATGCTTCCAATTATACCTTGTTTTCAGTGGTACAATGATTTAAATCACTTATCTTGCATCGATGAACATGGTAATCCCAATCCCATCCAATTATCACTCCTTCTAGGTATTGAATTTCTAAAAATTTACTCTCAGGCACAAATTTGACCTCAACCTCCACATTTTCTTTCCCTTTGTGCTTACTATAGGTGCTTTCTTTGGTGTCATCATAAAAATCCCACCTTTTGTCTTATGTATTGAGAAATCTCAAACCCTAACTCGAAATATCATTCCCTAGCTCAAAACTATGTGCCCTAGCTCCTTCTCAATGCTTCTGTTGTGCTCAAACCCTTCACCAATGTATTTTCATAGCTCTCCACACCTCCATGTCTTGTTTCATATCTTTCCACACCTCAACACAATTCACTTGGCTTGGTTTCACTTAGCTTAATCGAGTCACAAAGGTTAAAATGAATCTACATCACATCCTTATATAGATTTTTGAAATGTTAGTGCATTTATTACCCTACCTACCAACAATCCTCTCATTATTTGGCCATTTTCCCAATTTATGCACAAGTACACCTTCACACCCCAAATATAATCTTCTAGTGTGCCTTCTACCTTCCTCGGCTACAAAATTCTCTTCCACGTGCTTCCATGTGTGAAGTACCTTACTATTGTGCCCTCTTTTGGTAGTTTCCATGGCCGATGCTTACCTCATATTATAATATTCCTTCACTCATTTCCATCTATGGTCTTGTTTAGAAGAAATCACCTTTCAAACAGATGCTTTCCATACTTTAATACCTATAACATTTTTTTCTCATGTTTACCCAATTGTGAATAAAAATAACAACCCCCATACAAATGGTATGTATTCCTTTGTGCATAAAAATAATTCATATTGTAATTATCTTCCATCACGCAAATGCGCTTATTACACAAAACACCAAATGAAATTGACAAAGCATAAAGAAAAAGAACGAAACACACTAAAGGAAATAAAGAAAGGGAAATATATACTAAATGGAAATACTACCTTATGAAAAACACCAAGAAGACTTATTTATAGTAGGGCTTCACCTATACCCATTGAAGTAACCAGTAGCCGTATTCCATCAAGAACTTTTAACTAGAAAGCATCGGATTCAAGTATATGATTAATAAAATATGGTCCCAACCACTTCACCTTAAGCTTGCCATGATGGTGCAAAAACTTAGAATCATAAAGTAGTACCATATGTCCAACCTCAAGCTTCTTGTCCCGATGTCTCAATCATGTCATGCCTTCTGCCTAGCCTTTTCTTGATTCTAACTCCAATTGCTATGATGCACCTCTCATCCAACTATTTAAACCTTTCAATTATTTCTTCTAATGCTTGCTCATCAGTTATACCTCCAAAGACAATCAATACATAGTGATGGTAACATGAATTCCATTGGAAGAAGCGCTACACCAAACACCAACCGAAATGGTGTGGCCTTACCTAACCTCTTGTAGGTTTTTCTATACACCCAAAGCAAAAATAAAATTTATCATCCCAATATTTCCTTCGGACAACACAAATTTTTGTCAAAATATGGCTCAATATCTTATTGAAGGATTTTGCAATCCCATTTTCCTAATGATGACAAGGTTTTGTCTTGTGGTGCGCAACCATAAATTAATCCAACAATATCCTGATTGTCTCATTTAATAAGTGTGTGCCCCTATAACTTGTCAAGATAAATAGACATACATACCTAGTAAGAATATTTTCCCATAAGAACTTGGTTGTTGTAGTTGTTGTACACTCCTTTATAGTCACTACTACTTCCCACCTAGTAAGATAATCTATGCAAGTGATGATATAGCGTGATCCAGTTCTACATGCGGATGGGTAAATAGGACGCAAAAATTCTAAAGAACATTTCTAAAATGGCTTTGTATGATAAATAGTCCTCAAAGGCATTTCATCTATCTACCCAGGTTTTCGAAGGTGTTGATAGTGATCACATGCCTTACAATACTCTTTACAATCCTTATACAGGGTATCCCACCATAATACAATGAGTAGAATATTACATGTAGTGGTGTCACCTACATAGTGCCCACTTGCAATACCACCATGAGCCTCTTCCAAGATATTTATGTGCTCATTTTATAGTACACATCGGCACAATACTTCATCTTGGAAAAGTTTGTATAAGTCACCACCGATCAACATGAAGCGGTGCCGCATTTAATTGTAAATTATTTCTTCTCTAATTTGTTCATTCCTTCAGTGCCATACATGTGCATAAATAGACAATAATATCATCCAATTCTGAAGGAACATGATGTAACCTATACAACTATGCATCCGACATTGTATCTTCAATTGTCTATGCATCCTCCCTTAATTAAATCCTTGATAAGTGGTCTGGGCCAAAATTAATTTTACCTAGTTTTACCATGATTGTAAAGTCAAATTATTGGAATAAGAGCACCCATCGACATATGCACCCCTATAAAATGGGCTTATTTACCAAGTATTTTAATTCCATGTGATCAATATAAAATACAAAGGGTGTTGCTAGTAAATACTATATGAATTTATGCAATGCGTAGATCATTAACAAGGCCTCGCACTCTGTAGTTGTGTAATTACATTGCTGTAGGAGTCAAATTTCTACTAGCAAAATAGATAGGATGATCTATAATACCTTCTCTAGGATGAGATAACACCGCGCCAATTGTCATTCTAGAGGCATCCACATGTACATGAAATGGTTGGTTCCATATGGGAAAATTCAAAATAGGCACTGTAGTAAGTCTCTTCTTCAATGCCTCAAATGTGCGCTACTGTAGTTCTCCCTAATAGAATGTCCCTTTTCCTTTTCATAATTCTTCGATGGGCACGACAATATTTGCATACCCTTTGATAAATTTTCTATATTACCCTATGTGGCCCAATAATCCGTACAACTCACTCTAAATTTTAGGATCCTCCAGGCTTATAATAATTGTAACCTTAGCTGGATCTATTAACAAACCTTCCTTCTAGATGATATGCCCTAATAGAGTTCTAAAAGGTATAGAAAATATGCACGTGTTTATGTTTAAGGAGATGATTAACTATTTGCATCTTTCAAACATCAAGCACAAATTGTCACAATGATCCTTAACAAGCCCATATACTATCTAATCATCCAAGTAAACCTGCAAGAATTTGTGAATAAAATTCTGGATTGCTTGAACAACAATTCCCGAAAATACAACAAGAACCTTTTTCAAACAAAAGGGCATCATAGTATATGCAAAACTTCCCCATTTAGTGGTGAAAGTTGTCTTTTCTTGATCTTCTTGTGTAATTCTAACCTAATGATACCTAGAGAATCCATCTATAAAAGAGTAAACTTCACACCCTATAATGCCTTCTAATATTTCCTCTGTGAAAGGTGTAGGAAAAGGATCAATCACACATGCAACATTTAGTTCCTTGTAATCCACACAAATCCTAATCGACCATATTTCTTGATACTGATTACCATCAAGCTAACCCACTTTGATTCCTCTAGGGCTTAATGATGCCATATTTCAACATTTTTTCAATTTCTTCCTTAACTTTTATGTGTAGGTTCGGGTTCATCTTGTAAGGTCTCTCCATGACCGGGCACACTCCTTCCTTTATCTTAATCTTCATCTCACATGATGACTCATGCACTTATTTCAATTCATATTATCCCCTAGGAAATAAATCTTGAAAATCACATAGTGGATCAATTATCTTTGCCACTTCAAAATCAGACCAATAATCCCCAATTATTACCTCCTTAGGTTCGGTATCCATCTTAGTGTTCACTTTCTTGTTCTTCATATGTTCATGATAAGTACACGCATTCATATCTACATTGTCTAACACTTCATGTGTACCTTCTGAATGATATATATCTAGATCTTCTACTTCTTCATCATCCACTATGTAGACCATATTTCCTTTCTCCTTTTCAAAGCAAGCATGCATAAATAGTTTGGCATCTATAACATATAATTCATAAATAAGTGCTCCTAAGTCTACCTCACCAGAGAACTCCTAAACTATTTCTTAATCATTTGAATTGTATCCCATAGTTAATCACTTTATAACCCTTAATGCCTCTTCCATTGGAGGTTTGGTAGAGAAGTAGTCAAAAGGCTGGGTAGTTCCTATAATCAAGTCAAGCCAATTTCTAGTCTCCCTATGCAGCTCTGTATAAACATACCAAGCACATGCACAACCTTATAAAGTGGAATAAATCTTGTGTACCCATAGTGAAGGTGGAAAAGCTTCCTTCCCCTCTATCCAGAGTCTCTCACATTACTGAATAGTTTGATTACCATGATACATGTAGATTGTAGTATGCACATTACTTTGAAAGAACCGAGTGGTTAGAGAAATTATGACTTCATTCCATTCCATGAGATTATCCATATGAGCCATTCACTAGTGCGTTGTTTTCCCATTAAGGGTATAAACTAACTTATTTCTTCTTTCCACTTGATTTGTTCACTTTGCTCCTCCATGACATGCGGGAATACCGTAGGGTCTCCTTCTCTAATTTACAAGGTAAAAAGTTACCTATCCTCCTAACACAATGAGGTTTTATTCTCCACACAAATTGCTTCATAATTCGCACCCAAATATATCATAAGTGCCATGTTCCTAGTTATCACAAGAAACACTTGTAGTCTCACTAATAAAATATACATCTTCCCACTAGAGGATTTCTTCCTTAGATGGCTCAAGTACTTTTGGGTCCCAAGTGGCACGTACATAATATTTGTTCAGGTCTTCCTCACTCAAAGGTTAAACATAAGGTGCATATTTTCCATCTATCAAAGGGATCATCACTCTTTCTTCCTTGTTCTCAAAACTTATATGCCCCTTGTTGAACCATAGATCAACATTATTTGCATAACACCAAGGGCACCCTGTTATGTTTGTGGATCCTATTTTCATGTTAGAGTGTGGTACACCTTCTATGTGTTACACTCGGGTGTTTTAATACCCACGGTTTTGTATCAAAGCTGCTTAAGCATTTGTCTATTTATATGGTCTTATGCATATGATAGATGTACAAGCAAATTTATTACAGATGTGTTTTGAATTCAGGTGTGAATTCTGCAGAGTTTGTTGAGCATAGATCCAAATGGATCTAGGTATTGTATTGAGAGAGTGGAGGCTTGTAATAAAATCTGAGCAAGTGATTCTTGGTGGACGTAGCCCAAATTGGGTGAACCACATTAAATCTTGTCTCTCTATGTTGTGTTATTTATTATGCACTTTTATTTGAGATCTGTAATATTTTCTGCATATTAGTTTCTACTGTTGTGATTCTGTAAGGGATTATTCCGCATATTTTATCTCTTATTTCCTAATAATTGGTATCAGAGCCTGGTTTGGTTTTTTGAAGTGTTGAATCACAGGGAAAGTTTTATCTTGAGTGGGAGCTATGGCAGATGATGGAAGATCTAGGGTTGATAAATTCAACGGGTAGAATTTTAGTCTTTGGAAGATGTAGATGGAAGATTACCTTTATCAAAAGGATCTTTATACTCCGTTGTCTGAGAAGGTGAACAAACCCTCGAGTATGACAGATGCGGAATGGGATTTGTTGGATCGGAAGGCACTTGGAATGATTCAGTTGTGTCTTGCATCCTCGGTATTATTTAATGTTTCAAAGGAAAAGACTACAAAAGATCTAATGGATGCATTAGGGAAGTTGTATGAAAAACCCTCTGCCTCTAATAAGATATTTTTAATGAAAAAGTTGTTTAATATGAAGATGTCTGAGAATAGTTCAGTAGCAGATCATTTAAATGATTTCAATATGGTTGTGAATATGCTAGCTTCGGTTATAATAGAATTTGATGAAGAAGTTAGGGCTTTATTAATTATGTGCTCTTTACCTGAGAGTTGGAATAGCCTAGTAATGGCGGTAAGTAACTCGGTTCCAGCTAACTCGAAGTTGAAGTTTGAGGATGTTGTAGGGGTGATTCTAAGCTAGGAAATGTGAAAGAAAAGCTCTAGGGAACCTTCTACTTCAGTGGAATTCTTTTGACGGTGGAAACTAGAGGAGACAGAAGAATAGAGGAAGCGTGGAAAATCAAAAGATTGAGCAAGGTCAAAATCCAAGAACAAGATTGTATGCTGGAATTGTGGAAAGCCAGGCATGTAAAGAAGGATTGTTGGGAGCTTCGGGATAAGAAGAAACAACAGGAAGAAAATAAGGAGGAAAATGTGGCATCGGGTAATGTATGTTAGGATGCTTTGATTCTTTCTTTGCATAATATTATTGAATCTTGGGTTTTAGATTCGGGGCTTCTTTTCATGCTACTCCACATAGGCATTATTTTGTTGATTATGTTCAAGGGGATTTTGGGCATGTTTTTCTTGGTGATGATGAACCTTGCAACATAGTTGGAAAAGGTTCTATTCAAGTTAAGATGTAGAATGGGAATACATGGCTATTGAAGGATGTCAGACATGTGCCTACATTAAGGAGAAATTTGATATCGGTAGGGCAATTGGGAAGTGATGGTTGTACTGTGATATTTGTTGAGACTCTTGGAAGGTTACCAAGGGTGCTCTTGTGGTGGCAAGAGGTAAGAAGGTTGGAACCTTATATTTAACCACTGATAATACTAATGATTGTAATCTTGTGGCTTCAGATGCAGATACAACATTATGGCACTATAGGCTCGGTCATATGAGCCATAAGGGCATGGAAATCATAAAGAAGAATTTTCTGGATATATAGAAACAAGTTTGGATTTCTGTGAAAACTGCATATATGGGAAACAAAAGTGAGTAAGGTTTCTCAAGGTTGGACCTACGAAGAAAGAGAGTAAGTTAGAGCTGGTACATTCTGATGTGTGGGGGCCGGCTCAGGTATCATCTCTTGGGGGTTCAAGTTATTATGTTACTTTTATTGATGATGCAACAAGGAAAGTTTGGGTTTATTGTATTAGACACAAATCTGATGTATTTGACACTTTTGTTAAATGGAAAGCCTTGGTAGAGAATGAAACAGGTCTTAAGCTAAAATGTCTCAGGTCAGATAATGGAGGGGAGTATTGCAGCAATGAATTTAATGATTACTATTCTAAGAATGGAATCTGCAGGCAAAAGATAGTTCAAGAACTCCACAAGCAGAATGGGGTATCAGAAAGGATGAACAAAACAATAATGGAACATGCTAGGAGCATGAGATTACATGCAGGACTGCCTCTTTCTTTTTGGGCAGAAGCGGTGAGCACAATTGTGTACTTGATAAACAGAGGACCCTCAAGTGCCTTGGATGGAGGCATACCTGAGGAGGCATGGTATGGTAAGAAAGTTGATTATTCATTTCTTAGAGTCTTTGGATGTGAGGTGTTTGTTCATATAGACAAGGATGATAGGACCAAGCTAGAGGCTAAATCAGAAAAATGTACTTTCATTGGTTATGGCGGTGATGACTTTGGATTTAAATGTTGGAGTATTAAGGACAAGAAAATCATTCGGTCTAGGGATGTGGTCTTTAATGAGAAAGTCATGTATAAGCAATAGTTGCAGGAAAATAGGGAAGAATCCAAGAAAGAATATGCAGTGGTAGAGGATCTTCCGGATGGGAAAGTGACCCATGAATCAGTTCAGGAACCTACTCAACAGGAACCCCAAACTCCTACAGTGAGGAGGTCTTCTAGGGTAAGAAAAGAACCTAAACATTTTCTCCTTCTCTTTATTATTTATTACTCACTGATAGTGGAGAGCCAGAGAGATTTGATGAAGCAATACAGGTAGATGCCAGTAAGAAGTGGGAGCAAGCCATGGATGAGGAGCATAAGTCTCTCATGGAGAACCAAACTTGGGATTTGGTGAAGCTACTAGAAGGCAAAAGAGCATTGTAGAACAAGTGGGTGTACAGAGTTAAAGACGAAGAAGGAGGAAAGAAAAGATATAAGGCCCGGTTGGTGGTCAAGGGGTTTGCATAGAAACAAGGTATAGATTTTGATGAGATATTTTCTCCTGTAGTAAAAATGACTTCTATTAGAACTGTTCTTGGAATAGTGGCAGCAGAAGACTTGCACTTAGAACAATTAGATGTAAAGACTACATTTCTCCATGGTGATTTGGAGGAGGAACTATATATGCAGCAACCAGAGGGCTATGAGGTCAAAGGTAAAGAGGAGATGGTGTGTAAACTGAAGAAGAGCTTGTATGGCTTG
This sequence comes from Taxus wallichiana var. yunnanensis, assembly GCA_018340775.1. Lineage (NCBI taxonomy): Eukaryota > Viridiplantae > Streptophyta > Pinopsida > Cupressales > Taxaceae > Taxus > Taxus wallichiana. The sequence continues at coordinate 527,773,933 of CM031238.1, forward strand.
AAACAAGCTCCACGTCAATGGTATAAGAATTTTGATAGCTTCATGATGGAGCAAGGTTATATTAGATGTCATTCTGACCATTGCGTGTATACAAAGAAATTTGAGGATGGAAGTTATATTATCCTATGTTTGTATGTTGATGACATGTTGGTTGCAGGTAAAAACATGCAAGAAATAAAAGTACTCAAGAAACAACTAAGTGAATCCTTTGATATGAAGGATTTGGGGGCAGCCAGACAAATCCTTGGTATGAGGATAACTCGGGATAGGAAGGAACAAAAGTTGACTTTATCTCAGGAAGAGTACATTAAGAAGGTATTGGATAGGTTTAACATGCAGGATGCTAAACCAGTTGGGACTCCTTTGGCAGGCCATTTCAAGTTATCAAAGGAGCAGTGTCCCATGATAGAGCAGGAAAGAAACCAGATGTCCAAAGTACCTTACTCATCAGCGGTTGGCAGTTTGATGTATGCTATGGTGTGCACTAGGCCTGATATTGCCCATGCAGTGGGAGCTATGAGTAGATTTATGAGTGATCCAGGTAAAGAGCATTGGCAAGTAGTAAAGTGGATCCTTCGGTATTTGAGAGGGACCATGGGGACAGTTTTGTGCTATAATGGATCAGACACCACTTTACGTGGTTATGTAGATTCAGACATGGCTGGAGATGTAGACAGCAGGAGGAGCATGACGGAGTTATTGTTGGTGTCGAATCACAGCACCCCTGGGACTCTGCAACTCGATGGGTTGAGAATCTCAGTGCGATTGCACAACATGGAGCTTTTCCCAAGTGTGGGACCTTGCGAAATCGGAAAAGCTCTCCGGATGAAGGCCGGTTCCTATTCCTCTGTTCAGATGCACACGTAAAAATGCAGAGGTCTACTCAAAACCTAATCTAATTTTCCAAGGAGGAGGGGAGAAGAAAATGTAGAAAATAAAACCTAAACTAACGGAGGTGATGCAGGAATGAAGAACACTGTCTTGCCAATAAACACAGACTAAAAAAATGTAGTGCAAGATCATGCACATATAACTTGCATTACTGGTGAAAGATCAAGAAGATGCAAATAAACACCGAGAGGGTTGATAATCATCCACTGAGACATGCATTAATTTGCTCCAAAGATTGATACAACACTGCTGCAAAATGCCAAGAGGCAAAGCTGCATTACGATTTTAAATGGGAGGTTTTAACTCCACGCATGATTCACTCGCCAAAGAGAAGAAGGGAGGGGCAAAACAAGAATGTCCAACCTTTAGAAAGAAGCCCCTCCTTACAATTTATAGGAAGAATGAGAGAGAGAAGAGAGAGAAAGTCCAAATCTACCCCAACCACCTCGGGTTGTATCTAATTCATCTCATTATGGTGGTAGGTGAGGGCCATATCAAACCCCAAAAGTGGCAAAGCCCTGTATTTTGCATTTTTAAGAACTTGTTCCCACCCAATTAAAGATATCCAATCGTAGTTAGGTAGAGGACGCCGTAGCTTTCGAAAAGTCCAACCTTGTGTAAAAAATAAGCTCCCAGTCAAAAGTTATGGCCATCTGAATATCTGGGTCAGGGTCTGCTTCTTGTCAGCGCTCAGAATGTTGTGCCTCTTGAAGGTGCGCCTTGGCGCATCCATATGCATGTTGACAATCCTTTTCGTGTGCCAAAGGCGCAAATATGTTTGTGTCGACAACCCTTTTTGTGTGCCAAAGGCGCAAATATGTTTGTGTCGACAACCCTTTTTGTGCGCCAAAGGCGCATTCGTTTGCATGTCAACACTCTTTTCTGTGCGCCAAAGGTGCAAATATGTTTGTGTCGACACATGTTTACGTGCGCCGCTTTCCCTGCGCCAAGGGTGCAACTTTTCCCGTGTCAACATTCCTTTACGTGCGCGAGGGCACATTTACATTTGTGTCGACATCCTCTTATGTGCGCCAAGCGCAACTTTTTCCCTGTTGACACTCATTGCCGTGCGCCATTTCCGTACGCCATGGCCGCATCCATTTTGCATTGTCGACATCCATTTCTTTGCGCCTTCCATGCGCCATGGGCTGAGGTTTGAATTTCTTTGGTTTCCATATTCTTCCGCTTGTCATATCTACCGAGGGGAAGATATATACAACGATTATATTTACACTATAGGTGGGACAGCAGTGAGCTAGATTTCACGACTACAGAAGCTGGTGGCTTTGTCAACCACGGAGGTTGAGTATGTTGCTGCCACAGAGGAAAGCAAAGAGATGATTTGGTTACAACAATTGCTTGAGGAGTTGGGGCATAAGTAGGAGGAATGTAAGTTGTATAGTGATAGTCATAGTGCTATACACCTAGCTAAGAACTCTTCTTTCCACTCGAGACGAAGCATATATAGTTTAGATATCACTTCATCAGGACAAATTTAGAGGAAGATAAGTTGAAGTTGGAGAAGATTCATACCAGTCAGAATCCTGCAGACATGATGACCAAGGTGGTCACAAGGGATAAAGTAAAGCTATGTTCAGCTTTGGTTGGCCTTTGCGGATGACAGTGAAGGGTTGAGAAGCTTTCTCAGAATGGAAATCAGTCTCCAAGTGGGAGATTGTTATGTTTGTGGAGCCTATTTTCATGTTAGAGTGTGGTACACCTTCTATGCGTTACACTCGGGTGTTTTAATACCCACGGTTTTGTATCAAACTGCTTAAGCATTTGTCTATTTATATGGTCTTATGCATATGATAGATGTACAAGAAAATGTATTACAGATGTGTTTTGAATTCAGGTGTGAATTCTGTAGAGTTTGTTGAGCATAGCTCCAAATGGATCTGGGTATTGTATTGAGAGAGTGGAGGCTTGTAATAAAATCGAGCAAGTGATTCTTGGTGGATGTAACCCAAATTGGGTGAACCACGTTAAATCTTGTCTCTCTCGTGTTGTGTTATTTATTCTACACTTTTATTTGCGATCTGTAATATTTTCTCGCATATTAGTTTCTCACTGCATTACGATTCTATAAGGGATTATTCCGCATATTTTCTCTTATTTCCTAACACACCCAAGTAGAGCTAGGAAGTTGTCCTCTTCTGCAAGTTCTAAGACCTCAAAGTCCCCAGTGAACTTGACCCCTTGTATAGTAATGGATGCATCCTTTAAAAATCCAATTGGAGTGGCCTTAGTTTGATTAGCCATAAACAATACATTAGAGGATGGTTGTAATGGAGGTCTTTCCATCTGTACCCATGCATCTAAAGTAAGCACATTCACTTATTATCTTGTATTAACCAATATATTACTCAAGAGCCAATCATCCATAACAACATCCGAGTGATCTCCTTATCATAATCCAAACTATGAGGGGAAGATTAACATGTAGGATATGCTATCCATTCTCAATACTTGTGTGTGGAGTGTTTCCCTTTAGCCAATTCCCTAATAATGGAATGATATTCTCCTAGTGCAACATCTTGCATACCTCTTTTAAGTCATCAATATCCAATTGGACTGTCTCTTCTACCTTATGTTTTTCTAACTTCCATGGCTATTCCTTTAAATACTCTATTTCACCTGAAGATTTTGAGTACCTCTATGGTCTCCTAATAAACCTCCTTCTAATGTGTAAGATCTAGGTACCTTGCATGTAAAAATTCCTCCTTAGTGATGGTAGGATTCTATAGTAATGCTTCCCTAGGGCATGAAGCTTCAACGCGTGTAGTAATCTTCATAGGTAATACCTCAAGTTCCAGTGCTAGCTTTGACATCCAATGATTTTCCATAGCACACTATATTCTAACCATCCCTGCACCTTTTTTCTCCTATTTATGTTTCTTGCTAAGATGCTCATATAAGTCCTAGCATTCCTCATAGTTTTTATTCTTCCCACAAAAATAACAAGTACTATTCTCGAGGACATCTACGCTGTAGTGGTCAAGAGCTCCGCATGTAAAACATGTTCTACGAGTGAACTTTCCTCGCCCAACACCGTGGCCTCTCTCCCCGAATCCACCATGGTATCCTCGACCACCGCCACGACCTCCTTCAAAATTCCCTTCATTCCAATCATAGTGTGCTTGAGCATGGTCATGAACATGGTGATCACTTTTTCCTTTAGAGTTATCTGATACTCCAGTCTATTACACACCAATATCTATGGCATCATGGATTTGACCAATCAACTAGAAATATTTTTTATTGTGAGTCGTGGACTGGAAAATCTTACAATAACAAGATACATTTTTTCTTATTGTATGTTGCAATAATGGGCAGTGGCTTGCATCATGGTCCAAATGACATATCTCATAGTATAACAACAATGAAAATACTAATCTATAATGACAACTATCCTTGGTGTGCCCTTCCACTTCATAGTTTGTACACCAAATCCCAGTGAACGTCTCATGTGTTGAATTTTTCATAGTTTCTCCAACTACTTTTCCATAGCTGCAATTTTTGCCTCTAGGAATGGGCTCACTCCAGTGTATATGATCTTGATTGCTTCAGCATGTAAATTAGATTCAAGTGTTTCACGTGGGTCCATATATGTGTTATGTGACATCGCCCTTCTGAAATATGTGATCAAGCCCCCAATGAACCACTATGCATGCTAGCTTGCATGAATATCATAAGAAATTTTAGACAACAATGTCTTGAAATGGGAATCATATTCCCAAATGCTATCAGTAGTGATTTTATTAATATCCTTGAGTGTGCTTATACTCTTCTGCTCAAACTCAGGGATATGAAACTCCTTAAGGAAAACATATTTTAATGCTACATAATCTACACAAGTCTAATCAAGGTCAAACTTCCTATACCAAATATGTGTGCATCCTTGTAATGTAGTTGTAAAATGACTTTCCTTTTACTCAGAAGTCGTAATTATTTTTACATGCCATAGTATCTCACACATGTGCATGTGTTCAAAAACATCTTCTATGCCCCTATACTTTGGAAGATGGAGATACATCTCCATGTAAATATTTTGGGGTTGATGAGGACCCTACCCACCTGATCCAGAACCTCTTGTGTTACCTCTACCTCTAGAACCACTAGATCCACCAGAACTAGAGCCACCTATGCCTCTTGATCCTCCACTTGTAGCTATAAGTAGACCAAAGTGGATGTACTACCTTATGTACCAACAATGGTACTAAAATGAACTCCTATAGTTTGTGAAGTGGTACTACTCCCAGAAGTGAGTCCAAAATTTTGCATGCTTGAGTTCTATCGATAAAGTGCATCCGAGAAGGTATGTCCAAAAAATAAAGAAGATGTTTTCTTGATGATAGATGTACTTTCTATATGAATTACTCTTGTTCTTCTACCACCCAAACTAGCTTTCTAACTATTGGTTGTACTAGATACTAGAAAATCAAGTGCAAGGGCTAGGTTTCAAGGTATATTCGGATGTGCGCTCCATGACCGATTTCGTCTCTATTAGCACACTCTCATGTGAGGCCAAGGATGGTTCCCTATTATGGTTTCCAAAATGGGGAGTTCTAGATGCTCTATCTCCACGCCTTTTGTGTGAGCTCAAAATTATTCACAAGCCATCTCTCTCCTCAATGTCATTCACTCTGCAATATCACGTTGCTTCTCTATCTCAATCTCATGTTCCTCTTTGTATTTAATCCTCTTTTCTTCTCATTTCCTCTTTTCTCGCTAGGTCCGATATCCTTCACCAAACCTTTCTCACGATCCTGTGCATGGTGGGGTTTAGCTAGCCATCAACTTCTCTTCCAAGTTTAGGGTTACCATCAAGATTTTGATTGCTAGTGGAATGCCTTGTAAATAATTTCCCCTTGGATAATGTAAAAACTGGAACTCAGCTACCTCTGGGAAAGAATAAGTGGAAATTGAGTACTCCAAAATATAGCTATTCAAAACACCACGGAACCAATTTTCTACGGCATGCATCCAAATCGGATCAACAACATAGAGGGTGTGAAATTCTTCCTACATCCGAACAAGTGTGTGATACCCCAAATTCCTTTTAGATGCATAAGAAACTAGCCACTCAAATGCAGATCTATAGGAAAGATAGAAAAAAATATATCATAAAAACATTCATACAAATTCTAATCCACCCACGTGTGTGTGTAAAACTCAAATCTAGTGCTAAACCTATGAGTGTACTCTTCTTTCAGATATTTTATCCACTCCTCAACACTTGCTAAGGTCAATTGGTATGTCTTCATCATGAACCATCTGAAAACAACTGAAAATGAGGTCCCGATAATGAAACTAATGATGTAGCCTAGAATTCACTATATAAAACCCAAGCACTCGACACATCATGCCTCGAGCTGAGTGCTCACCCAAAGCATGCAAAGGTACTAGACCCCTCTTTAGAGTTTCTTGTGCAAGATGTTAGTGTGATGAAGATAAAACATATTCAGAACCATAAATAACCATAAACATTCCACATAGCATATTCCAAATCTAGATCTTAGAGAATCATGAATTAAACAATAACTATAATAAGATCAACCACACAAGAACTAGTTATAGTCATGTTTAACACCATTATCTAGCCAACATACTCCATTACATTAAACACTATAAAACATAGAAGCTTCTTACATTATATAGTTTCACCATAAGTCGCATGTGCACATCATATCTAGCAACATAACTATAAAATAATTCACTACCGATAAACTACATAGTTCAAGAGTACATACTTATAGGGGTGATGACTTTCCCTTCACCACCTACGCACTTCCCAAAATAGGTCACATGCTGATAATAGCCATGTGCCTTTACAATAACATGCATAGATGCAAGTGCACTAATAATAGAAATCCTATACTTAACTGGAAGAAGTAATCCTATTATTAACTTAAGATCATGCATGACACTTATTAGCATCTTGTTTCCAAAATAATATTTTTGTGTCCCATAAGTCTCCATCTTGATGTGTTCTCTCTGCACACTATCTCCAAAAATAACATGTATCCATGAATATAGCTAAGTCCCAAATCAAATTGTCCTTGTGTGCATTTCCTTTCCTATAATTTCACACATTAAAATGCACCTTGTTTTCACACATGAATCCAATATGTGTCTCTTCCTTAGAATAATATTTTATGCTCAACACTCCCCATCATATGGATTCTTGATTCTTCTTGATAGTGGAAATGTACAGAACATCCATTCCCGAAACTATTTTCTGATGAAGCAAGACCTAAAACTCTATTCAACAACATGATGAGGTCATTCACTTCTGGATAAAATCTAACCAAAACATTGTTTTAGGAAACTTGGTGACACTCTTTGCGAAGTAGCTCTTCATCATGACCCTTGTTGTCAAAATTTCACCCCCCAGGGTAAATTTCGATAACATGCATCAGAGTTTTGCAGTTCCAAGCATGTAGATTGATCCAGGAAAAGTCATAAAAAATGACTAAGTCCTAGTCCTAGGGGCAGTCGGGACATTTGGGACATCTAGGTGCGGATCGGCTGAAAAGCCTCCAGGCGGCCCGTGAAGCAAAGGGACATATGGGACGAAGGTACGCGAAGGACCCGAACCGGCGGTTCGGTCGAACGGGAATCAGAAGCACTGCACGAGCATCGGACGAGGAAGGATGACACGGACGCGAAACCGATCTGGCCGAAGGAGGAAGCAAAATTGGCTAACTGCTGGGCTAAACAGTTTGGGACATTTGGGCCTTGAGTACGCGAACCGGCCGGTTCGGCCGAAAATAAGAACTTCCACACTAAACAGTTTGGGACATCCGGGACAAAAAGACGCGAATCGGCCGGATCGGGCGAACCGGAAGAATTTGTCCCAAGCAGCAAAGGGACATCTGGGACAAATGGACATGAAAGATGTGAACAGGACATTTGGTTCAGCCGGAATGGGAAACTTTCACCTTTGGGACATCTAGGCCACGAGGGGATGCGAGGGACGCGGATAACCGAAAAGCCGAGCCAATCGGACACGCCACGTGTCATCGGCGAGATAAGGGACAAGGAAGCCCATTTCAGGGTGGATCGGAGGTTTTGTCCCAGGCAGCCTTTGGGACATCTGAGACAAATGGACGCGGTGGACGCGAAAGAGCGGCAGCAGCCCCGCAGACCAATCAAATCATGACACGTGTCACAAGGAAAAGGTCAAAAGGTCAAAGGGCGAGTTTTGAAGGGGCCCAAACCAATGGGATAGTGCCACGTGTCCCAGCTAGGGCCCACAAGGAAATTTCAAAGGAAAGCCTACAAAAAGGTGGAGGAGAGAGAATTATTCAGTGAATCAGCGCTTGACACATGTCATCCAGGTGGCAGAGTGCGGGAAAGATTTCAAAACCCGTTTTGGTCTGTTCCGTGCCCTAAATCTTCAGATCATCATATCTTTCGATCCAGAACTCGGATTTGCACGTTCTTTATATCAACGGAAAGCTTGTGAAATTCTCTACATGATTTTGGGGTTAATCTTGAGTTTTGGTGTAGTCTGGAGGGAGAAAATCAAGAAATGGCTCTGACATGTGTTCATGGCCAGAAATGACATTCCAGCGACCAGATTTAATGCAGAATGGGTCGCATTCTCCTGTAGTCCGGTCAAAGTGACAGGGTATGGGTTTGTAAGGTCCCCCATGTTGTTTTAATGCACTGCTGGTCAAGAAAGAATGGGCTCCCATGCTTTTGTATGTTTTCTATCTCCTAGGCTCGACCCATGCATTGTATAAAGCCAGATTTGGCTCAGGGATTAGAAGTTGTTCATCTTTTCTGCTCTGCCCTCCCTTCTTTTCTTCTCTAGGGTTGAAAATGGAGTTCGAACCTCCTCCCTTGCTCTGTAATGGAATTTTTTGCCTTTTACTATTGAAATGATGTTCTGTGCAAACTTCTGGAGCAACAAAACGTGTTTTGTGATGCATCTGTCCATCCTTGCTCATTTTTGCTTGTTCTCTTCTTGCCTCTCTTCATTGCAGGTATTTGTGCATGTTTGAATGTTCATTGCAGGTTTGGAGCTGTGTTCATGGAGTTTTGGGACATTTTCTGTGTGAAATCTATCCTTGGGCCTATGATGCATCTATCCATCCTTCCCATTGCTCACCTCTCTTTGTCCCATGGCAGTTTTGATAGATGTCCAACATTCTCCTTCTCTGGTGTATCACCTTTGTTTTAGTGTAGGATTTTGTTATTTTCCTTTCTCTCTCTCTCTCTCCTGTCTCCTTGGCATGGTTAGATTAGGATTAGATTAGCTTTCCTGCACTGGAATAGCTTGTGGCAGGTAGTTTAGGAGTAGGAACCAGCCTTCTCTGGAGATTCCTCTCTCAGTTTCACAAGTCCCACGCTTGGAGAGAGGTTTCCATGTTGTGCAATCACACTGGATGCCTGAGTGATCAACCTAGAAGCCTGATCTGCATCCAGGGGTGCTATGATTTTGCATCAACAGTTTTGGCATGCCCGGTGGGACCTTAGAGGTCTTCCACTTCATCTTTTGCAGGTTGGTGTGTTCCTGTGAAGATTTCAGCCTTTGGAGGCACTTACAAACACATCTGGCGACTCCATCTGGTCAACAACCCATCTCTGAAGTTGCAGATCTTCCTTTCCATTCATTTTTATTCATTTTCCATTCATCCTTCTTTCCATCTCTTTCATTCTTTCATTCTATGAGGTTGTGCAATCATGACTTCATTTCCATCATGGAATCCACATCAACAACAGCAGTATATCACACCTCCAACATGTTTTACAAATCCTCCAAATCAGCATTTTGAGCAGATTCAAGATCAGTATGCATACCCATATGAGCAGCTGTGCCAAAGTCAGTTTGGCTATGGAGCTTTCCAAGAGCAAGGGTGTGCATACAATGAAGACCATCAGATCCAAGATGCTGGTCTGTTGGAGAAGATCCAAAAGATGGAGGTAAAGATGGTGCAGTCCAGAGCAACAGCTCAAATGAGAGCTTTCGGAATCGGTTACAGGACTCCTTGTCCATGGGGAGGCCCTTTTCCAAGACACTTCAGCCCTCAAGAGAAGCTGGACTTCATGATTGCAACACTGCCATTGCTTGCAAAGTGGATTGAAGAAATAGAGGTTTATGAGAGGAGTATTCGAAACAAAGAAATATACGTATATCTACGTAATCTCTTCTATATCCCATCCTTCTTGTTCGGATACATTTCCAACATTAGCCCTTTTATTTAATACTTCTCATTTACGAAACAACGGGGTAAATTTTAGGGGCAAATATTAATGAAAAAGAGAATATAAGGGATTTTGAATTTTGAATTTGGTGATTTTTTTTTTACTACCATACAACATGTTTGCCAAAATTTTACGAGGCCTAAAAATAATTGAATATAATTTCACCTTTGTGTTTCCAAGGGCCGACTGATGTTAGTATATTTTCCTTCATGTTATAACATTATAATATATATATGATTAATTTTCCATAATATAGTCATATTATTTACATTATAAGTGTGTGAAAAATCTAAAAGTATAAGACCAGAAGCCAAAGGATTCAAGAAAAAGTGAAAGACTCAAGAGGTAAGAAAAAATAGAACTCAATTTGTAGATTGGTAAGTTTATTTTAATTTGACGGATGATAATGGTTATTTGAGTTGCTTCTCAAAAAATAAATTATATAATGACGAACGACAAGACAAATGTGTAAGTGCTACCAACTAACAACATGTATGAGTGTTACAGGATGGAAATAGATATATGTGTTCTTGAATGATAATAGATATATGTGTTACCAAATAGTAAATGATATAGGTGTTACGATTGGCCAGTAACATATATATGTGTTATTAGTCGATAATAGATATATGTGTTGTCGATTAGTAGCAATATTTCTGCAGCCATCCTGCATATTGGTTTGTTGTTCAAGTACTCGATTGTGTATTCATCTGTTGTGTTTTCATCTGTCATTCTTAAGTTGTGTTGGCTTGCATTTGGATAAATTTGGGTTGCCATCGTATTTGAAAGTTATATGTTCTTATCACATGTACGAACTTCAAAATCATCCATTCAACGACCCTTGTTTCAAATGAGAAAAGAAATCCAATATAAATAAAACATGATATGGACATTTCAAAATATTTGATCGACCAACTAGTAAACCTTATGGTAAGAGGTAATCAAACCAATTTCTACTATAATAATGTTACTTTATTTTTTGATTTACTTAGGGAAGCTATAATCAAACCAATTTCTCTCAAATGCATAAAACCCTAGCGAGGATGTTACTCTAGATGAAATTTCCAATCATAGTTCAAATTGACAAGATCGATAATCCCATTTCCCATCCAAATCAAACTTCGATAAACATTCTAGAAAATCACATGAAATGTAAGAATGGGAAGTGGACTATAGGAAGGACTTATAAATTTGAATGGTCAACCAAATATCCATTCATTGAACCTGTTTAACCTAAAAATAGTACTAATACTCCTACAAAATGTAGATGTACTATCTATAGTTGGAAACTAGGGAGAGAAAAAATAATGCAATTGAAGTTGGACATAATAGAGAAGCATAATGGGAAGGTATACGAATCTAAAAATCAAGATGATGGAACATTTATAACAACTAGATTGAAAAATAAGGAATATTTTTTATATATGATATATGTTGTAGAATATGATAATCATCATAAACATCTTCAGGACCTAGTTGAGAAAGGTGAACATTAAAAGATAGATTTGAAAAAGCTACTAACGTTAATCTTCAGGAAAAAATCATTCAATTTATAACAATATTTCACATTTTAAAAAGGGCAAACCAATTTCAGATCTCATTGATTATAATACATTGTTTCAATCTAATGGATTTCCAAATATTCAACAACACACTTTGGTTAGATACCAGCACATGAGAGATGGAAAAGTGTATGGGAGAAATTGAAATCACTGATTTTAGAGAGAAGGTAAAAAATGCAAATTTTATCACTTTGTTGATTGATGAGGTCACAATAGTAGATAATACATCTTGGGTGTGCATACATGTCTACACTTTCAGTTTTAGTAACCATTTCAGGGAAAATCATCTAATAAATATGCACAAAATGATGGAGAATTACAATGATGAGAACATCAGTAAACTTTTATTTAAAATTTGAAGGAAATAAGCGGTATGGATGATCATTCAATCTTTGTAAAGCTAATTTGTGTAGGAACCGATGGCATATATTTCATGCAAGGTCTCAAAATTAGAATTTGTATTTGTATGCAAACAAACGTAGCCCTTACATGATACCTATTCATTGTATGGCTCATTGAATGAATTTGGATTACAAGATTGTAAGTAATTTTAAAATGTTGCTAAGGTAGAGGATATGATATGGTACTTGCATTCATATATGTCAAGCAGTCCTAAAATATTTATGGAGTTTTAGAGATTTTCTGTTAGAATAAAAATGGTAAAAATTGCTAAAAGATGTTGACATGAGATGGATATCATTGTATGAACCAACTTGTAGGATTTTTTGAGGAATACAAGTCCTTAACAGGGTATATGTTCAAGCATAAAAAACAAGTGGACAAGGCTAAAGATCTGTTGTATTACTTGATAGATTTAGAGACATTATTAACTTTATGTGGTATTTTGCCAATGTTGAAGGAAATAAACAAATTGATGAAACATGCCCAGGAAAGATCCATATACATTATTGATTTTCTAAAATTAAAGAGACAAGTATGTATGATTTTAGATACCTTATATATCATAGAAGATTGGATTCAAAATCCATTTTTGCGATTTCAAGATTTTGATAAACACAAAAGATCTCGAACAACTATTTAAATTTCAATATCAGTGGTCATATTTGTATTTTTTTATGGGAAAAATATTAAAATGCACACTTTATACAAATATCTTTATGTAATAGGTTCTAAACTTGAGAAATTACATCACGAGTTGTCTTTTTGATCTGCGAGTTTCTAATGTACGTAAAAAATTGATGAAAATTCCTGAAACATTATCTTCTGAGATCAAAGAGCTTTTAAAAATGGTGATCTAGTGGAGGCCATGAGAGTTGTGTATCCCATTTTTGTAACCCGATGATTGATGAAGAACAAAGAGCTACAAACTTTGAGAAATCAATGACTGCACTTATGGATAAGTTTTTCAAATATTCAAATGTTGATGGAGGGGAATTAAATGGTATATTGGACAAAAAATTACTCATATCCCAGTCACAACATTTTTCATATACAATGTTTGATCAATATAAGTCTATTGTTGACCCAACATAAATGGGATTTGTCACTCTATTGTGGAGAAATATGTATCAGAGTAGCATTCTGAGAGAGAATATAAGTGAATACTTCAAACTATATGAACTCATACAGACAATGATTCTTGGGTCTATTAAATATGAAAGGGTATTTAGTGCACTTACATTTGTGATATCAAAACTTCATAAAATATTGGACAAGAATTTGGAAATTGTCTAAGAATCTATGTTTCAAGATATAGGGTGGACACATTTCCATTTGAAAGAGCACTAGCTATATGGACATCTCTTACAGAGGCAGATATGTTAATTAGATATAGAAAAAATAATTATCTAATAATGGTGAAATTGACTTAGAATCTACTACACAAGATCACTAACAAATAGAAGAAGTAATGAAGGACCATTTAGGATAGGGTTGTTTCAACTACCAAACAATTGATTGTATTCATTTTCTGAAATATATATTGTTACTCGATATTTTTTCATTTACATATATTGTGCATATAATGTTTGGAAATTTTTTAATCCCTTATATATTTTAATAATGTTTGCAAATAACAGATGGTAGATAGTTCATATTTGTGCAATATCATATATGCAAACTGGATGATGTAATAAAATTAAAGTTCGTTACTAATAAAGTATGTTCAATCTTTGATTTCTCACTATCACAATTCCACAGGAACAATTGTTCGCAAAAATATTATAATCCATATATGATATATAACATCATGATTATTAGGATTAATAAAAACATAGCAGTCTATGACTACATCCCATCATGATTATTGGAGATAATATTTACATGATGAATCAAGATTCAACTATCAAGATCAACAACAACATGCACATTCAAGACACAAGTTTAAATTTTTGAGTTCATACATATTTGAAACTAAATTGAACAATGTAAATCTAGATTCCAGAATCCATGTGTATTATTCATCAACTGTTTCACATAAAGATAATAAACCATTTCACATGAGACTCTGAGAGAAATAAAAAGATCAACAATTTCACATAAAGATAATGTTTTCAAATTCCAATTGTCAAACACTGAATACATCAATAGTAACATAGTTTAAAGTTTTAATAGAAGTTAATTGGACCCTTGTCCTTGAATAGATTCAACAACAACTACAACATTTGAACTATCTTGGATTACAACCAGACTTTACTAATTATTTTGCAGTAACATTAATATTTTCTAAATTTTATCTATCTTCATGAGCTGCATCTCCTACCGAAAGGATAGAAGGATCCTCATCAAATTTTTTCTTTAGAATAATTTTTGGATCTAGTTTATGCTCCTTGATAATCCTCCACAATGTATTGTTCTTCTTGTTTAACTCAACAAATTTTTATTTAAAAACAATAGCCCCACAGACACTCTCTCTCACTTTTTAAGGTGCTCATCTAACACTTGCACCTCTGTCTTCAAAGTCTGGTATTTTGACTACAATTAAAAATAACATAATTAGTATTTAGAATAAGATAAAGGATAAATATATTTATCTAACAATCTACAAAAAAATAGAACTTACCACGACCAAGTCTTTCTCTGCATTAGCAATAGTGACAAGGTTCTTGTCACGACTCCACTTGTTGTAGTAAGACTGCACCTCAACATTCAGATTAGCCAATCTGTTCAAAATTATTTTCAAAACTTCATCCCTACTATAATCATTATCAATGATTTCGCCTCCTTTTTTACTTGAGCAACTATAAGCGTCAATCGCCACCGGTTGATTTTTAACCAATGAATAAAGTTTTTCTCTATTTTCAAAATTATGATATCTATCATTGATTTCTTTTATCAGATATTTTACTCTGATCTCCCACATTTTCAGCTCCTTAAGATCAGAAATAAAATTCTCCATGACAAGGGTTGTAGTATTATCCGACACAAGGATGTCAAGTGAAAACCTAGTCTTTGCATCATCATCCATTTTTTCCGACCAGTTGGGGAAGGAGGATTTGAAGAGCCTATCAGCTCTGGCACTTGCTTACAAATAGATTGTGTCAGATCCTTGACATGCCTCCCTGATGCTGCCATGTCAAAAAATTTGTCAAACCTGAGATACTCCTCATCCATTTCTATATTATTTAAACAATAAGTGCCTCGCACGTTGTATGCTACCAACTAAAAATTGGGGAAATTAGATGTTTTGAAATTCTGATTTTCCTTGCTCGTAGTCATTCCAAGGTTAGGGAGAAAAAACCTTTTTCCCCTACCATAAGCAAGTGAATGAGGTGGAAGGGGAGGTCGGACTAATTTACTCCTTGTGCATTGAGATGGAGTCGGAGCAGAGAAGGTGGTTGTCAACGTGGCTAAGGGATCAATTTCAGATTGTAAAATATTTGCGAGCATCAATACTTTAACAATATCAGATTCAATAATTAGTATGTTGAAAATTTAAAATTAAGAAGACAAACAAGCGAATAGTAAGAACTTCAAATTAGTAATATTGACACCAATAGATATTTCTTACACTATGAAATTTTTCTATAATCAATAGATTGTGGCACTAGGTGGAAGGGTGGTGGTGGCACTGGCATGAAAAATCCTAAATTTAATGAAAACCAATTAAAAAGAATGATAAATTCATAAAAGAAATTCAAAAGACTAATATAAATAAAGTTTAAGTCACTATTTATTGGTTGCTTTGTACCATAACTTGAAGGGCCTGGGTGATTATATGGTGGTGATGTAGATTGATACTCTTCTTGCTATTTTTTAGGTATGTATGTCCTATGTTCACCACCACCAAGATGAGAAAACAATCTTGGAGTTGTCAATGCCGATATGTCGAAAAGACTTCACAATAGAATAACAAAATTAGAAATAAGTCATCATCAAGAATCGAGATTGATTATCATTAGTCTATAAAATAATATCATAAAATTGAAATGATTGTGTAGTATGTAAAACATAAAACCTGGATTTTCCTCTGCATCATGATTAGAAGTAGAGTGCATTCTCTCCTTGCTCTGGGACCAGGCCGAGCAAGAGGAATCCAAGGAACCACGCATTTGTTGTCGGTCTCAAATCTTCCCATGAGTCATTACAAATGGTGTCATCATTGTCTCTAGACCCCTCGAGCCAAACAGGGGTTATGTGAGAGAACTCTTTGCATGATGGAATTCTAATGTTTTCTTAGTTTTACTGTTCATAACATAATTATAGATTACATATTTATAAGAATTAATTTAACAATGATTTTGTTTTTGAAAGGAATCAAGATTAAATTATTTTTAAAATAAAATACTCACCAACTGTTCGTCTAGAGGAATTCCATGTTTATCCATCTTCTCATGAAGAGCAGTTAGAATAGCTGTGGATTTGAGTCCATAAAAACCTCATAATAGAAAGCAAGAACATAAAAAGAAGAAAAAATAAGCTGCAGGAAGGATTAAATTTGTCTTTGTCAAAGAATGAATCTTTGATGTAAGATATGAGCACCAATCGAATCTAACTTCGGCAAGGGTTTGAAGAAGGTAGTACATTTCCCACTGAGGAATGTCAGTGTATCTTCCTTGTAGAATGATATGGGACTGGAAAAATTCCGCCATGGCTAGGAGAAAGGGGTATTTGATAGATTGAGAGTTAATTCCTCATTTGGATGGATTATTAAGCTCAGCCTCAATAAAGATATTGTAATGAGACTCTAAAAATTATTTTTCTCATAAAAAAGAATGCCTTTGGTGCTTATAGGAAATGTGTTTTCATGGGGCTTTCCTATTAGATGATAAATATGTTCAGGTGTTATTTTGATGTGAAATTAGTGGGATGTTAATTAAACCTGTGAAAATGTTGTCCAAGTATTATACACTTGTATTAAATTATTTAAATGTTTTTTTTTGTCGATATTGGGGCATGTAAATAAGTCCATAGAAGCTTGACTTAGGAATCCAATCAGATTGGCTGATTATTTTAGGGTTTTGGAGCAGTTGTATCAACTGGGGATATAAAATGTTTTGGTAAACATAGGAATTTGGTTTAATGGTATTTTTATTGGGGCTATTTATTTTTAACATTGATTTCTTAGAAAAATAAGAGGTTGGAAAATGGAAGATAAATATACCTGTATATGAGCCTTGAGGGTCGTAGAACAAATTGTGTGGCAGGTGGCACTGGTTACTATCTAATACTAGAAGACTGGAAGTGGATGAGAAGGCTAGAACTCTCTAAAAAAGTCTATCTTTAAGAAACATGCACGTGAAAATAGGAAAAAATGAATGGGGATGGGTATATATATAGGAAAGGAAAGTGTATTAAATGTGGGGAGTGGAAGACACGTGGCATATTAAATTCTAGAAAACCATATATGCTCTTTGCATGGGAGAAAACTATATACCTTACTGTAGGTAAATGCAACATACATATATTACCATCTGGTAACAATGGCTACATCAGCACTCTGTTATGTGGTAACACACATTAATGACTGGTAAAAATATGTTACTATCTAGAAACACATGTTATTAAATGGTAACAGTATGTTACTAGCCAAAAACACCATGAAAACTTAGCACAATGTTACCGATCGATAATGCTATGTTGCGACTTGTAACATCACGGATCTAGTCAAAACATGTGTTACCATTGGTAACACCATGTTCCGATCGTAATGCTAAAAATTTATTTTTGTTCAAGTATCATCATCATACATGTTGGATGGTAACATATTTTTATTCGTGCTTACCAATGACCACAACTTCCGGTTATTGCACCATTTTTCAAAAAATGGCTTCCTTTTTCCGCCATCACGAAACTCATTTCTAAACATTCACGTACAACGCAAATGGCTATTTTGTCAAATTATCCATCAATTTTATAATTTTTTTGGGGGAGGGGGTCTTAAAATCCTTGAGAAAATGTGAGAAGAAGAGTTCAACTAGGATTTTAGAAAACTGAGTAAAATATCTTCAGTAGAACAAGTGGAAGATCTCAAACAAAACAACAAGATATTTAATGCATGCTATCGGAACTCCTAACATGTGTGTAGATATCAAACACATAACTCAAGTAATTGACCAGTTCCCTAAATCACATGTTAACTCAAACAATCAGTTCTTCAATAGTTTGCAATGAATGACTAGATCAAAGTTTGAGTTATCTCCCAATTATACATTCTCCAATTGTAATTGTTTCTTTAGTGACACACATAGATTTGAGTTCCATTCTTCATGATTTCATAAATATCTTCATAATGATGCTTCTTTGTTGTAGGTGATTCCATTTGGTTGTGGATAGGTTCTTTTGCAGACCGTTTCCTTTGTTGTGTACGAGTTCTTTTGCGTACATGCAAGTTGCTTACAAAAAGAGTGGCATCAAACATATCATCATTTAAATAAATTATTGCAATCATAAGAATAAATACACATGCCAAAACCAAAAATAAAGATAACTTTGTATAACTATATTAATCAAGAAGCTATGCCATAAGTTCTATGGTTATGATGATAATATTCAACACCGCAAACTAGGAAATACAAGGCATAGCTACAATGGCTTAACAAAAGTACATAAGCTGATTTATTTATAAGGATATTTACACAAATAATCATACCCAAAAGATTAATTTCTTGAATTTCCTCATTCAAGTGGTTCATATTTCTACTTGATGAAAATAGTATTCACACTTGAAATCAATTGGGGTCTTTTTCCCTTCTTCCTTTGATAAGAAGTAGCCACCATTTATCATGAAATTGTACATAACTTTGCTTTTTATCCCTTCAAAGAGTATTCTATCACATGTCCATGGTGGTATTGGAAAGTGAAATATTGGTGGGTGATAGCCAATTGGAAACCAATTTTCTACACATTTAGTAGAAATCTTAATGTATGTATTCACTCTTTTCAAAGTTGGCATTATATTAGGGTAAGAGTGCATCTCTTTTTATTGTAATTCAGAGATAGATAACTCCATCACATCCTACATGTGCTTGTACCACTAGAATCCCATGATCCCTAATCATTTCTCTAACTTCCTCATGGTTTTTTTCCTCATTTGCACACTCTCCTCCTGATCACCTTCTTCTTTATATACTTTTCATACTACTCAACAACCTCTCCATTTTTTGTGGCCTCATCTCAGAAAAATAGTGGTTGGACATTCTCTAAATGTGTATAATCTTTCATTTAACTTTCTCTATAAAAATCATTTATAAAATAAGAGCATAGGGATTTAACTTGAACATCTCCAATATATAGAATTGGAATCCAATCCCTATCATATTCAAGGGCATAATTGTGTAAATAAAGTTCACATAATAAGAGTTGAATTTCTTTGTTTTTGTTGTGATATAAAGTGGAGAAGCTTGTAGCTGCATTGATATCATATTATATGTTAGAATTAATACAGGTGAGTTTAAGTTGCAACATATTTTACTTCAAGATGATAACATAAAAATTTGATGGAGGCCTACATTTGAATATCTCATGGGCCACCTAGACTATCTCTTCTTACTTATTTTTTTAACCTCTCTATCTCTTTTTCCTTGAATTACATGTCTTCCCGATGCTTAGAGATAAGGGATTATTTTTATTTTTCCCATTTTCCTTTTAGCCTATTAACATAGGTCTCAAATTGTAACATCAAATAGTCAATATCTGGCAGCATAGTTTGTGTGGCCATCTCCTTACAAGGTGGTTTTATAGGTTCCCTTATAATTTCTGAATAACAATTTGGGGCTTAATTGGGGTTTCATGTACTTGTTTCACATTAGCACATAGTTATTGCTCTCAACCACTTTCTTAGTTACTTGCTCAACATTTTCTCGGAATTTTTGGTTGGTCAATTTCTTGTTCTATGGCTACATGACTTGCTCAATAAATTTATGCATTTTTCCATGCTCAGTTTCTCCTTCCACTTCCTCTTTTCATATCTCTCTCTATAACATTATACTTTAGGAATTTCCTCCTCTTTCGATTTTGGCTCCTCATGTTCTTTCATGGGATTCTCATAGCATTCTTATCCAGTTTCTTTCCAAGTTTTTTTTTCCTCCTCTTGACCTTCTGCTATATGAATTGTCTCCTCATCATGAGATGCCTCTTCTTACACCTCCATGGGCTCTCCAGGTACTCATTCTCATGAACAAGGGAATCAATATCTTCTTGTTGTGTCTCCATTGGATTAGTCTTACACTTCTTTCTCGTAGCTTCCACATCACTATCTAGTGAGATGGGATTTGACTTTATTGGGATAGATGTTTTTTTCCTTTTTATTTTGAGCCTATGGGAGCACCTTAGTGATGTAGGAGTGTATTTAGAATACTTTAATTTACCCTTGGAGGTGGAGGATTCAAGAGTGGAAAAATTCAATAGGGTTTTAATAATGAAAATTCTCTCAAGAGAGATAGGTACATGGTTTTCCTTAGCAAATGGAAAAATTTTAGAAGCAAGAGGTTCTTGTGGTTGGGAGGCGAAGATGTTGTAGGCTCAGTTATGTATTTAGTGGAGATCTCAAGTGCTTTTCCTCCTTTTCCCTTGTTTCTCAACAAATTATATATATTATATACCCTTGGAAAATCTCCCACTATATCTAAGGATAATCCCCTACATAGTATGTTTCACTACCAATGTTATAAATAAATGGTATGTTAATACAAACGTTACCCTCTATAATTCTTTACTCAATCTCTTCAACATTTTTTGCAATAAATTAGGTACATTTATTTGCATGTTGTTCTTTAGATGATTAAATAACTTGAAATGAATTGTATTCAACCTAGAATACCTTCCTTCACAAGTAAAGTACTTAATTACAAAAATTGCAACTACATTTCATAAGGATTTAAGGGATGTTCTATGAGTAGCATTCCTATCAGTGAATAATTCATCATTATCATCTTCAAATTATCTTCTGGTTGCTTCTTGGTTGGCATTTTCTAGAAATGGTTCTCCTTGGGCTGGTAGGCTAGTTACTTCTGCCAATATTTCATCACTGAGTATGAATTATAATCCCTTCACTTTTCCCTCCCCATTATTGAATGTGTTGGAAAATTCTTCCACCATTGTTTCATTAAAATGTTGAAACTTATTGATGTAGTATATCTAACCATTATCCTAAAAATACTAAAAAAATTGAGGATGGCTAAAATTTTGGGAATTATCAATGGGTTCATGCCTTATCAAATCTCCTTTCATGCTCTCATTTCAATACACAATAATACAACTCTTCTTTGAAATTATGTCACACAATTGAGTTGCATTGAGTCGCTTCCATCTCTTTTTTTTTGAGCTTTGGGACCAAGAGGACACACAACATAGTTACAGGAAAGAAATCATTAATTGATATTACCATGTAAAGCATGAAAATGAAAATGATTTGACAATATTTGCTTGTGGAGGGAAACATCATAGCTTGAAAGGTGGTGTTCATTAAATGTAACACTTGCATAGTGACTTGGAATAAATGCTAATTAACTATAATTAAACTAATTATCATTTATTTAAATGATATTTTAGTGCACTTATCTCAATGTGCATGCAAAATGATAATTGTGCATGATTATTTAAATTTATTCCTTGGCTGCGCATGCAAGCTTGATGTGATGCTATGAAAATGTTATGATCATAATACTACAGATGTTGGATTCTCCTTACTAAAACCATATGACTCCTAAAGAGGTAATTATGATATGTTGGGGTGTCAATCGTTCCTTATCAATCTCCCACATGTGCATGCATCCTTGATTTTATTTTATGCAATCATGAGTTCTACCAAACAAAAAAAAAAACAAAATAGGGTATTTTTGCATGTTGTTATAAGTGGAACCTTTAGTCACTACACTTTATCCTTTTGGTGGAGATCATGCACTCTTGCAATCATCTAACATCAAACCCTTCAAAACAAAAACTCTATGAAATAAATATTTTAGCAGAGAGTGCTACTTGATCACTAGAAGGGCTATGTTGGTGTGTGTTATATTCCACATCATTAGGTGAGTCATCTCACTTAGGTGAGATTGTAGGTCCATGTGTCATTTAGGGTAATTATGATATTCTCTTAAGCATTAGTGCATTAGTGTGTAAGTTCCTCATATGCATCATTGGGAGTTACACTTCTATTATGGGAATGTAACTCTCCCCTCTCGACTTGAGTTGTCATGATTATAGCACTTGAGGGTTAGTAAACACCTCCTATATGTACACCCCTTTAGATCTATGAGATAGAGGGAGTTTATGGATTGTAACAAAGTTCTTCCCGTGTTTCAAATATTTTTATGCACATTCGGTTGATGCTCACTCCTTTCGAGATCTCTTCACGTTGTTGTCCATACGTCGTTGATGTGCTTATCATCCCTCATGATCCTCACATTTCAGTTTTTGAACCTCTTTCATGGTATCGAGTGGATCATGTGGATCCGTGCACTCTTCAAACATTGCTCGTGTTTTCTGAAACGGCTTCGGCATGATATTCGGGATTCTCGTTGCGTGTCTTATAATTTTTATTCCAACCGTGCTCTTCTTGCATTTATTTCAGGAATTTATACCTCTCTTTGAGTTTATTCATAGTTTGTTGGTCATGTTCGATTTTTTGGGTGGTCACCATTTTCTATTTTTATGGGTTCTCATCCTTTCCATACATGTTTCAGAGTTTCACAGTTTCATATCTAAGCTCTTAGTGCTAGTTTTATTGGGTTTATAGTGGTGAGAGGCCTTATTTTCACCAACTTGGCCCCAAATTGTTGTTTGCAACCTACCATTTGGCTTGTCTCGATCTGTTGCTTCTCT
This sequence comes from Taxus wallichiana var. yunnanensis, assembly GCA_018340775.1. Taxonomy (NCBI): domain Eukaryota; kingdom Viridiplantae; phylum Streptophyta; class Pinopsida; order Cupressales; family Taxaceae; genus Taxus; species Taxus wallichiana. Next base: position 527,796,822 of record CM031238.1, read on the forward strand.
AAACCATTGCATTTGGACTTGGATGACTCTCATTTTTCACTCTGATTGAGCTTTATCTTTCATTCTAGTTTTTTGTTATCAAGTTTTGCATTTCTCCAGGTGACTTGCACTCTTGGTAACCCTGCAGCCTACCACTTGATATCTCGTGTTGGTCCTTCTACATGATTTTTTAGTTGGAGGCTTACTCACTCTACCTTTGTGGCTCGTGTACAAACCCTACCATGGTCTTATGCCTTGTTTTGGACACCTCTGGTTTGTTGATTTCCATCTTGGCTCTTTGCGACCCTGTTTGAGCCTCTCCAAGCCTTTACTTTTTCCGTATTCGCCATTGGTTTTCTGTCTCAACTAGTTCACATGTTGCCCTACATCTTGGGCTCATGCTCCCTAGTTCACTACACTATATTTGTGCTCTTTGCTAAGGGTTCTCATCGTCTCTATGTGTTTCATTTCTTGGGCTATCTCTTTGCCATGTGTTGTGTGTTAGAACTAACTCAATGCACTTTCCATGTCGGCCCTCCGGTATCTAGCTTGACACTCAACGTTTCACACGATAACTCAATTAGATCATTCTAGCATCAACCATTTCACTCAACACGTTGGACCTTCACCATATCAGCGTGGACAAAATAAATCATTCATTGACTCGGTGAGTCATTCGCCACCCAACTCGTTCAACCATCATTTAGCTCGGTCAACAACACAAAAAATCAGTGCATCTACATGGTTTGACACCTCCCATCCCTTTTAGACTTGTTTGGTGGTTAAAACAATCTAATTTTTGATGTTTTAAGGATAAAAACATTCATGTTTGGCATTGTAATATTTTTGGGACTTATTTTTCTTGTATTTAATGTCCTTGATCATGTGTTGAAGATGGAGGGTGAGGTATGGGATTGGCAGGGAAGCTAATTCCCCCCTCGCAAGCAAACAAAACCTACCTAAAATTTGATGTCATTTCCAATGAGTACCTACACAACACCCTTTGCACCCATTTTAGGAAATTTTTAATCCGTTTTGTAGGTCTTATTGGCATTTTCCATTGGTTGCGGGAATCATTTTCTTGCTTTATAACTTTTGACTCGTTTCTCGGTTTTGAGTGTTTTTAGTCAAAGTTGCATGATTTTTACACATTACGTGATGAAATTTTCAATTTTGTAAAAAACTCCTTTATAAGCTACCACATTGTTGGAGGTCACTAGTACTCTTGGGCCTTATATTACATGTAAACACATTATCGTTCGAGTCCAACGTCTTGCATTTGTGCACCTTGCACTTTTGATTCCGCATCATGGAGGATTATCTTTCCATACTTGAGCATCATAGGATCACCTTATAGCCTCCTTCACTTTTTATTCAGAGAGAGAACTATTTATCTTAGCATGCTTCCATAGAAAATTACTTCGCTCACAAGGCTCTTTCACCCTTCTTACTTAGGCCGAGTTCTTGCTCCCATCGATCATTGTCATCTAGAGGAATTTATCAAAACTTGTGACCATGTTTTGGTCACTTGATGACGCATGTATCAAGATATCTCTCGGTTTCACGTGGTAGATTCGAGATCCACCCCACCATGTCCTGGGCATTCTTGGTCCCTCTATGGAGACCCTTCACATACTACCACCATTGATTTAGTGGTCTCCTATTTTTCTTCATGTGATGATAGTTCCACCGACACAAACTCGTTTGGTTATAATTTTGATGATGAGGATTGTGCACCTAGTTAAGATGTCGAGAGTACTTATAGAGGACTCTTCTCCTCTTTCTCTCACTATTCCGTGAGAGAGTGTTGACACATCCCACATCTCATCGGATATTGATTAGTCTCTTATACAACCTCATACATTCATCATACCCTCCTCTTTTCCACCTTTAGTTTGTGATGCCCCTTTCACTCCTCTACCTTCATTGGATGACTCGCACTCTATCTAACATCACTCTTCTATTTGTTGAGCATCATTAGGACGAGTATCTACCTGACCTTAGTCATCTTTTCACATAGTACACTTGTGATGTAATACAGGTTCCTCATCCATCTATAGGTATTTTAGAGGATTTCATCATCTCCGTTGTTGGGAGTGCCCCTTCTAGGACTCTTACCACTTCCACTTTTCTGGAGACCTTCATTGATCCACCCTTGTTTGTGGATCCATTTTCTATTGTGGGGGATGTTTTGTTTCCTTCAAATCAATTGGACATCCTTTCTACATGTGTTCACCCTTCATACTCTAACAGTTCTGCACTCGTGACATTACCTTTGGTTCCTTCGCACTCACTTGCTAGACCTATGTCACACTTTTGTGGACCAGACTCAGATTTCTTCATGTTGCTACCTTCGGTTTCCTTCATGGAGTGGGAATACTTCCAGCACGTCATTTTTTTCCTTCCTAAGGCGGGAACATAGTTCATTGTGGATGGCTCTTCTTGGTCCCGGAGGTAGAGGATCTTGTAGTGACAATATAGATAGAAGAATGTCGATGACAAACCAATATTTCTAAGTGCTTCTTATTATTATCTAGGATCTTAGAAAGATTGTAGTGCAGATTATTGAATTTTGCATAGAACTAATAATGCAAAAATTGGCACTACAATCTTTCTAAAATCTTGTATTAACTCGTTGTAATATCCAAAATGGCCCAAAAATATCCTAACATCCTTTTATTTATTTGGTGTTGGTAGGTTGATTATAATAGATACCTTTTCTCGGATAAACTTGAATTCCTTTAGAAGAAGTGTAGTGTCCAAGAACTATACCTTCATACATCATCATGTAGAAAATCTCATTACTCAAGGACAAATTGTGTTCTTTGCATCTTTTCCAAACCTTGTCTAGATTTTATATAACTTCTTCAAAATTGTTTCCATGTACGTGAATTCATCCATGTAGACTTCCATGCAGTCATTTGTTAATTACGAAAAGGTGCTCAAGAATGCCCTCTAGAATGTATAAGGTGCATTACACAATCCAAATAGAAGAACTGGATAGGAAAATTTTCCCCATGGGCATGTGAAGGTAGTTTTTTCTTGGTCCTTGGTGTAATTTGAATTTTATTATAATCACTACATCCATCAAGAAAAGAAAAAAATTACCAGCCAAATTTTCAAGCACTTGATCAATGAAAGGCAATGGAAAGTGATCTTTCATTTTTGTTTCATTCAGCTCTCTATAATCTAGGTAGATCCTCCATTTTCCATTATTCTTTGGCACAATGATAAGAGGTGATACCCACTTGACTATGTGATATGAAATATATAAATCCAACATCTAGTAATATATTTAATTCTCATTTTACAATCTCTCTTACTACTTGGTTTATCTTACTTTTTGGTTTTAAGATTGGTTTACAACTTTCCTTAATATATATCTTATGATTGCAAATCCTAGCTACTACTAGAAAAGAGCATCTTTTACGGAACCTTGCCAATGAAAACCATTTTCATTTATGTTAAGGTAGAGGTTACGAGAGATGTCATTTGATTCAAATAAATAAGTGGTTCTAAAATATGTTAGGTTATATCTTTGTTTGATTATTATATAGCATATCCGGTTCCATTATTATCGATTCATACTATCTAGCTTATGAGTCTGGGGTTTTTGTATTCCCAACCACTTGTGTTTTATTGGCATTTTCCTTCCATTTTCACCAAAGTATTGATATATATTTTAGGTTTTGAATTGATCCTCTCATATTATCTATAATCTAAAGGGAAAGGGATGCATCAACTTTCATTTGATTATAACATACGATAAATCATTAGTAGAAGTTTATGTTATATGTGCTTTACTAAGAAATTTAAACAATTAATCACTATTAAATTTGGTTTTTTGAAGTTGTCAATTTGTTGGTAGAAGTGAAGACTAGTGGCTGCTAGCATCTATATATTCTAGGATATCTTTCCATCAATGTAAAAAAATCTTTATAGTTTTAGGTTAGAGGGGCTTGAATGCAAGACAAGAATTATCCTAGTGGCCACTAATCTCAAGAATTTGTTATGTTACACCAACGCCATGAAATATTATACAACATTATCACCCACTATCCTTTGAATAACATATTCAACTCAAGTGGTCTTGGTAGAAAATTTCTTTTTGGAATGTGTAATTAGGAAATTCGTTAAAATTTGTTATGTTACATGAAAAGAATATAATAATCTTTGATATTGGGGATACATGTACTCTAGAAAATCGTTAATATATATCATGTCTTTCAATATTTTTTTGTCTATTTTTGTATTCGAATATCTAAGAAATGATGTAAACATCCACCCTAGCGATTCTTAGTATTGGAACATATTTTTCTAAATTCTAAATATAATAATGGAGCTTAGTGCATTTTTCCATCGAGTCATTACTAATTTTCCTATATGCAAGAAAAAAATTATTCTAGCATCTGCAAACCACAAGCACCTATGATGTTACAATAACAATAATTCGAATAACATATTGAACCTAGCAACCACCAAGATTTGTTTAAAATTCATGTGATAGACTTTGAATATCCTATTGAGTTCAAAGAATTTCTGCTAGGCTTAAATTTTCATTTGGAATCATGAGTATTCAGGAAATAAATGTAGTGAGCATCCACCCTAGTGGTCTCCAATCTTTAAAAATAGTCTTTTAAAATTTAAATATAATTGTGGAGCATAGTTATATTTTCATTCAAGTAGTTACTACTTGTCTTGAATGCAAGACAACAAATATCCTAATGGCCGCTAACCTCAAGTATTTGTGATTTTCCTCTCTGCTATGTAATTATCTTTGATGTAATAAAACTAGGAATAACATGTAATCAAATTTGAATAACATGATGTACTCGGAGATTTTACGGCTAAGCAATTGGTGTTGGAACTTAGTTCGATTTTAATTTTTAGTCAATTCGTTAATCAATAACTTGAATGCAAGATAATAATTATCCTATGATGTTAATATTAAATATTTATTATGTTACACCAACACAATGGAATAATATATGACCTTAAGTAGCTACTAGGATTAAAATATCATGTGATAGACTTTGAATAACATATTGAACTTTGAATAGCCGATTGATGACATATACAAAAATCGACCTCCTTAGACTCCCGCCTGTGGGAAGATGAAGACTAGGCATGAGTATAATATTGCAGCCTTGAGGGCCATCGAGGAGTTCATCGAAGGTTATGCAAGAAGTGTTTCACATCTTAGCGGTGTCCCGCTACACTTTGGGGCAATGAGAAAGAGAGCAAAGAACCAGAGAGGAGCTCGATAAGACGGATCTTTGCTCATATGACCACGTTGGGCATGTATCATGCTTGGAAAAGAGTAAAGGCGCAGTATTGATCAAGCGGCCAAGAAGCTAGCCCCCGACTACTTTTGCTGGTCCTTATTGTTTTTATTCACGCTTGGCGTAAGCTTGCCGTTTTGCCGTTGTTTCTTCATTAAGTCTCGTTGTGTCAGCCGTTTACGGAAGGGCTTCGCTCTTTCTTTGCTGTAACTTTTGTGCTCTCTGCCTTCTCTCGCTCTCTCTCTCTTATTCCGGCTTTGTAGGCCTTCTTCTCAGTACACAAGGGTATAGTCCCTTTCAAAAACTATTTACCAATATTAAAAAAACATATTAACTTAGTTGTCACAATGCAGAAAATTTTGTTTTGGAATATGTGTATTCTAGAAAATTGTTTAAATTAATCTTGTCTTGATTTTTTTCTTGGAACATAAAATAAAGAAAGTAAACATCCACCCTAGTGGTCAGCTAGTATTCGAAGTTAGTATTATAAGATTGAAATATAATAAAGGAGTTTAGTTAGTTTTCATTCAAAGTCGTTACTAATTGTCATGTATGTAAGGAAACAAATATCCCAGTGGCCATTAATCTCAAGTGTTTGTTATGTGGCCGCATTAGGCTTTGAATATCATGGTAGGATTATGATATCATAATATGGAAATCTAAATATAATAATGGTGTTGAGCTGCTTTTGGTGAGTTGTCCTAGTTGTATCGTATGTGAGTCAACGAATCTTAAAGTGGCACTTGAGCCTTCGTTATTGTTTTAAAAATGTATCTAGGAAAATATTTAATATTTATCTTGTCTTGTAATATGTTTTTCCTTCATGTTGTCTCAGTAATAAGCTAGGCAATGTCATAAACATCTAGCTTAGTAGCCTCTAGTCTTGGAATATTTTATTTTAGAATTTTAAAATTATTAATTTATATTGGTTCATTTATCAAGTAAGTTGTTACTAATTGTAAATGAAATATATGTTTTTAATATAATGGTTAACATTTATATTTAATAATATTTACGATTACATATAATGTGCTTACCTTTTACTAAACATTAAAAAATTTGTAAGACATTGCATTTAATTATTTCTATGCTTTGGAAAACAAATATTAAAACTATATATATCAACACGGTAATCAAGTGAGAATTGAATATTGAATAATTTGTAACTACTATTTCTTTCATATTACAAAAATCATTAAAGGAGGTAAAAATGATTACCTCAAATATACAAAAGTAACCCATTACGATTTTATAAAAAATATTTGATTCATGTTTTGCTACTAGGGATGGATTCTAGCACTTACAAGAAAAAATAAATAGACCAAAAGACCAAAAAAATCAGCAAAAATTACCCAGAGAGACGAAGGGCTAAAAAGGGAACTCGATTTTATGAGACACGGATACTTGAGCTATGATTGAACATAAATAATGGGTTTTCGGAAGGAATAAATATTGTAAAGGGATTACAAAATATTTGGTCATGGGTGGACAAAAATTTGGTTTTAGAGAAAGTAACACATTTTGACAATAATATGAAATGGAATGCAAAGGCACTAAAGGAATAGGCAAGGACCGATTATGGTGTAAAAACAAGAACTAGGTGAATACAGAGGACTGTAAGTTCCTGCCATCAACAAAAATACACATATAATAACATAGATGATTTTGATAAACACATGTTTTACTTGTATCGATATTTCTATGTGCTTGAAAATGTCTCAAAAGCTCCGTATTCTCTCTAGAACACATTATCAGTGAGATTCTATCTATAAATTATTTTTCTTGTCTCTTTTGATTTCGTCCTTTGTGGGCCTCCTAATCTACACTCACACTCGTGATCTATCCACAATCACTATTTTTATCTTGTTTGTGCACCCCCAAATGTGATTACAATCACTCCCTCAACTTACCGCTCAAAAAAATGTCCGGGAATAGTAAATTAGTTCCCTGTGCATGTTGTATTCTGATTTCAAGAGCTCCTTTTCTTTGATTACAAAATAAAAGAAACCCTAATAGATATTTCTCTAGTGTATTTAGTTTTTCCAAATTCATTCAACAAAATAAATTCTAAAAAACTAAAAAAAGTGGGAATAGGAAATTTCAAAATTTGAATTTCCCCTTCGAACAAAAGTGTGGGATTTTGATATTTCAAATAATGCCATTTAATTCGAGGATTTCACATATCATATTTTGAATTCACTTGTCATTAATATTTTCATTTAATTCGGGGATATCATGGGATATGAAGAAATCAAATTTATTAATTTTACTTACTTTATAAAAAGTGGGACAACGTCCAAAAGTTTCTTAGTGAACTCACGGGAAAATGACAAATATTAATTTAAGCATAATAAAAAACCAATAGAAAATAGAAGTGAACATTAGGAAATAAAAAAAAGTTTTTAAGACAAAGATATACGTCTCATTTATTATTAATTTTTATCGAGTGTGAATTAAATCCAATAAAATGTGGAATTTTGCAAGTTTGAAGCTTAATTACATAATTATATAATTGACTACATTTATTAAGAAAGTTTTAATTAGCTATAGAATTAACAAATATTTTTACCTATAAAAATCCACATTATTAGGTTCAGTAATTATAATCCATTAAAATTTTGACACGTGTCATGAAATATATAATATATCTTGTGATAAATCGATATTTTTGTAGTTATTTACGCTTTACTATAGAAAAATAAAACATAATTTTACAGATTCACTAGAATTTGAGAGTACCTTATAGATAGGAAATAAAATAGCGATCGTTAAGATCCAAAAGAATGATATTTTGCAACATCAAATTCAAAATAATAAATACTTATATTTAATAAGGATCTGGGTATTCTCTTCATCATGTGTTAATGAACAACTTTCGCATATGTCGTATTTTGTTGGTCTTGCCTTGTTGTACAAGCGACTTGGTGGTCTCTATCGTCTACAACTCCTAGGTTTCATTTTCAGCAATGTAAATAAATATCTCTATAGTTTTTATCATTAATTATAATCTTATCTTATTGTCTATAAATTCCTTCCACAACCAAGTCCATGCACTACATACCATTAAAACATGTCTCAACTTCTATATTACTCATAATTTTTTTGTGTCCAACAAATAATTTATATCATATTGTATCAAGTAAAATACTTAGTAACCACTAAGCTCTATTACTTGAACATGATCAATCAAGCAGTTCTGTGAAAGAAAATGCTTAAGAAGCGTTAAGCTCAAATACTTACCGAAAAGAATGATTGTGTAAAAATAGGCTAAACAATTTCTTGATAACATAGATGCTTTATGAACAAATCATAATAATAGATATTGGTGGTCACTAGGCATTTTCCATACTATATTTCGATGATAGATATGTGAGATAGGGACAATTTTTATTGTAAAGCGATATGGAGGTCTTTGATAGTTGGGAAGAAAGATGATTACTAAAAATGTTTTCTGGGTGCTCATATAACATCATCGGCATTGCTAGTAAACACACACCTTTACATATTTTTATTTTTTTACACATCGAGTGTGCATTAATGAAAATTATTATCAACTCGCTAAGCTATGTTATTTGTTGGAGGATTAGATTAATTTAATTATTAGGCTCAACTTATTTTTATTTTGGATATAGAGATCAAACAACAATTTGTATTAAAGCAATTTCTTAAAGGATTGCTAATCTAGAATACTTACAGGAAGGAATGATTTTGTGGAAACTAGGCTAAACAATATCTTATTTTGAACATAGCACTCTAATAACATATCATAGTAATAGATATTATTGGGCACTAGGCATTTTTGTAAAAAAATTAGATTCAAAATATGTGAGATATGAAAATTGTTTCTCATTTTGAAAGTAATGGAGGTATTTGAGAAAGTAATAGATTAGTGGCCTCAAGGATAAACTATATATTAATTTTAAAAATAGAGATAAAAAATAGTCTATATAAAAGAAATGCCTATCGACCGTTAAGCTAAAATAATTATAGAACATAGCTCTATGCTTATTGTTTATTTTTAAATGAGAAAGGAATAGATTAACAACCTCTATGCTAAATTGTTTCTTAATTATGAAAAATGAGATAAAAATGTTCAGATTACGGAAATGTTTTTCAACCGCTAAACTACGATACTTACATAACATAACGCTTGGATAAAAAATCATATGAATGGATGAAATGGGGTCGCAAGGCATTTTTCATGCTCGGTTCGTGATAAAGAAAATGCATAGCAACCGCTAAGCTACATTACTTACTGAAAAGAGTGGGTTGAAGCTCACTAGGCTCTACTACTTTTGTTTTTAAAAAATATTGATCTAATAAAAGTCACTATCTATCTTAGCAAAAAAATAAGAGTTAGAGCATAATAATAGAAGTACATACTTTAAACCAGGAAGACGTATATTGATCATCTTAGCCCTACATATTTCCATAAATAACCCATTAAACAAAATAGTCCTAAACATTTTACTAAAAATGGAGGGAAAAGATGAACACGGGTCTTGCTCAAGAATGAATGATCTAGAGTCCGTGAAGAGCAATGCATGTTTTATGTTTACTAGTTATTTGTTTATGAGAATGCTATTAGTCATGTTATCTCTATATTGTTGATGAATCCATTTTAACAATACAAAAAACAATCTCAACAGGTTTATTTGTCATTATTTGTAATTATATTATATTTGATGGACTATCCTTGGTAGATCCAAGTCCTTGAATATAAACCTTTGGGAAGGATGACTAATGCAACTACAATTTTTACAACCGCCGTAAGCGTCGTTAGTTAGTGAAAGGAAGTCTTTGCTATTTCTATGATCGATAATTTCTTGTTTAATTAACATAGCCATTAGTATGGAAATGTTAGATCATCATAATAGATCTACATCATTTAAACTTGAAGACATGTTATGTCCATATTAGCCTTGAATATTTTATTAAAATCATCCTTGAAGAAAATATACCTAAACAATCAACCCATCGCAATGGGTGAAGGTAAGTGAACATGCTTCTCGCGCAATATTAAATGATGGAATTCTATTCCATTGATCAAATCTTTTTGATATAAATTTTTATATTTCTTTGTATTCATGGTGTGTTTGATAAAATAAAAACTTTCTTTGGCCTAGGAAAACAAAAATTTAGGTGTAAGTGCTATATTTGTGTGTCATCCTCTCTCGATCCTCAAAGCTAGTTTGGAAAGATAGCCCACAAAAATGGGTGACCTTCTTCTTCAGATGCTAATCGTATGATTAATAACACTGACCAACAACTATAATTTTGTTGGGATGTGTTTTTGGATTGAAATAAGTTGATAATTTTACTTTATGTAAGAGAAGTGTGGTTGTGCAAATATGTAGTAAATTTCAAGAAATTTTTGACATAACCGCAGAAAGGTGTTATTACAAAGAATGTTGAAGGGGTATTGAGAAAAGAATGCTAGTTGGAAGCATGTTTTGTATAATTTGTGTAAAAAGAATTATCTATAACCAACCTTGTTGATAAAATATTGTATCAATCAATTTTTTCCAATATAGTGGTTCATAGTCTTTGAGATATATGATTTGTATCATTAAACAAGATGCATGATATGAAATTTTAGACTATTTTCATTAAATGTTAAGTAATGAGTATTTTTGGTTCAAGAACACACCAACATTTTTTATTTCAAGGAAAAACAAAGGGAATTTTCTATTCTCAAAAGTTTTCTGCTCTTGATGGCATGATCAAGATCCGTTGCCTCGCTAATTAGTAATTCATGTAGTAATGGCTTAGCTTTTTCTTTTTCTCTTGTGATTTTTTTTAATTGGATGTACCCTAGGATTTTTGTATGTCTAGTTTGAACTCGTGGCTTTGGGGCATGCTACCATACCACCCATTTTTTTTAATGAATATTCTATAGTATTTTACTGGATCAATGTTAATATAGAATGTTATTCATAAATAAAAACAAACCATTAAGGCCCAAATTAGTGCATGTTGAGAAAGAATATGTAAAAATTATCAAGATTATTTAGTAGATCAAGCTATATAATTTTTATTTTTGGATGATTATTAATAGTTTTCAGATTGGTGTGGTAGTTCATGAAGGGTGTTACTAAGGTTGTATGGTAGTATAAAAATTACATCTTATTCCCACCCAATAGTGAAATTAATAAATGTATGAATCAATAAATTAAAGTGATGGAAAATTTTTGATCATTGCTAATGACTTAAATAGTAATGAAATAATTATTGGAGGCAAATCTCATATTATTGCTAAGCCATCAAAAATATGTTGAATAAAATTAATTTTTATGCTTTCATTAATTTGCGATTAGACATGTAAATATTATATTGGGATAAGCTAATACTAAATTATGATTTTATTATTTTGATTAAATTATATTTGTCAAAGTTTTTTTATAAGATCAATAATATAAATATCAAATTTATCATCACTTCATCACCTTAAAACCAATAAATCGATAAAAAGTGATAATAAAAATATTTATGGTCTAATAAATTCTTTGTGATGATACACTCCATATATTCTCACATACGATCTTCCTATTTTCACACCTCATAAAGATTATTTCACTGGCTTTCATTTCATCTTTCCATTACAATAACTTTAAATATTTTACATTCATGAGTACTTTATGCATCTTTATAGGTAAAATGGGATTTTATACCAAAATTTTGATTCATTAAATCCATTTTTGAATTAAAATAGAGCAATTCCTATGGGTCGAGTTATTAAGAAAGTTCTTGGAGATGATTATCTTTCTCTAGCCTATGTAATCTAGGGTAAATGATGAAGTTTCTTTACGTTTTCAACATTCATCTTCTTATCCTTATTAGGACTTTTTATGATTTGGAGATGGGCCATCATTGAATAATCAACCTAGGTGAACATGGAAGAAGAAATTATATGTACATAGTGCATCATGGACTCTAATAAAAATACGAGGCTTGTTAGCAAACATGATGAGTGGACAAGCCATTTGAGCTTCATAAAACAAAATATAACGCCCTAATGTGATTCGTGTTTGAAGTGTCCAAATGGGTGAGACATAACTCATAATCTACTATACATAGAAGTTTTATAATTCTAAGATATAGATTCATATGTTTTCTCATATAATCAAGTGGAAAATAATGAACCAACACATCATGGATATTCTTCACCGAAATCCTTTCATGAGGTATACGATGGTTAAAGAGTCAATATTCTTAGAAACTAGAACATCTTTTTCCAAAAATGATTGGGAAATACTTTTCATCCCTAAGTAAATGGATTACAACATAGGTATCATGTGATTAAACATCAATAAGCTTGACTACTAAAATCCATGCAATCATGTATGTTTTTCACAACCCAATATATAGCCTTCAATTATTGATTCCATTTTTTATCAAATCATCTTGTTTGTATTCTGGTTTATGTTAAAGGATAAATTTGGGAGAAAGACCATCTTGTGTTTAGGCCTATAGGATAATAAGCATTTTTTCACCAAAGTAAGTACGTAATCAAAGTTTTGGATGGATACCCAAAAATATATAATTTCAAGGAAAAACCAAAAACATTTCTTTAGTTATAAAATCAACAAATCATTATTTAAATATTTTTTTTGAGAACATTGCACATTAGTAATTTCAATACCTAATCACTATTAATTTTCCATAAGGCCAAAGAGATATATAATTTTTTTGCTAAAAGTGATTACTATTCGAGCCATGCCAAAGCATCAATATATTATAGAATATCTTTCCATTAATGTAAAAAACAATTTCTACAACTTTACGATAGAGGAAATAAAGTGGATTAATAGTTATATTCCCATCACTTTTGAAAAAATTGGTTAACTACACTATCAAAGTCCATCACTAGGAGGTCTTCATGGAAGATAATATCGAGGTATTTAAGAAAGGAATAAATTTCCAAACATCATGTCATACCTAATATATAATATAGTGTAAATGGCTCATTTGGATCAATTAATTGAAAGGTAGTTTTTCTAAAATCAAGTCCCCTATTTCATATAAAAAAGGGAGTCAGTGTCCTCAAAACTTTTCATTTTGTTTATATCTAATATTTTAAGATATAAACACAATGTTTTTCCGAAACTCCTTTACCATCATAAGTTTTTTGTCATTATGAAGTTTTAAATATCACAAATTAACTCAAACTAAAAATGAAAGAGTTGGTTTCGCAAATCGGGATTACGAGCTCTTTCCCCTAGTCAGATGACATTCTTATGTATTTATAGATTATCGAAAATTTGGTAAACTTTGATATGTGTGATGATTTGAAACATCTGTGGATCTCATGTGAAGGTATTCCACCTAAGTTGCAATAAACAACATCCATGGTCAAAGAGAAAAAGAATTAATTATTTACATTCCATATGGGTTCAATACTACTAAACTATGGTGTGAATGAACTTCACATGTACGATTCAAATAAGGCAAAGTATATTTATAACATGTCATCTTAGATGAAACAACCATATTCCTATTTAATGAAATAAAACCGGTATCACACATAGCATTTAAGGAAAACTAGATTATTTAACAACATTGACAGTGATACCACATATGAAGTCAAATATTACAATTTTTTTATCTGACACATCTGTTTTTATATAAATCGATTTAAGGTTCTAAGGTCGGGTCAGTCCCATGAACATGGATATTTACATGTATAACATTATGACATAATGAAAAACACAAACAATCTTAAAGAGAAATATGTAATGCATTTATCATGCTACAAAGAAATATTAAAAATGTGATCTAAAGAATTTTAATCCAATTTATATAAAGAGAATGTACAGTTGCATACCCACTAAGCTTCCATTGTATTTAGAAACTAATGTAAACCCAACTAGTAGTCTAAATCATAGAAGGATAAGTAATCTTAAGAAACCATCTACATGGATGTTCACCCAAAATCTCTACAAAACCTTTATGATTACATCCTAAATTTCTCAATTAGGACAACCCCCTACATGGTGACTAAAATGACATGTTATGAAAAAATAAATATTTATACCCATCATGTAGATTCATTTTTTGAAATAGAAGGTGATCTGTTGGAAAACATAATGATTAAGTGGTATGGTCAACCCTTAATGTATATCGTTCATCACTAATATATAGGTTAATATTTAATAATATGAAATATTTATATTTATATTATTAAATATGCTAACCTAGGTATATACTTTAGGTTAAATATTTAATATCATGAAATGATTATATTTTTAATATTAAATATTATAAACCTAGGTGTATGTGTCAACCATTTTAGGTTGAAAAGGTGGGTCGGGAGACATACCCGATCACCTTATATAAAAATAATTTAGGTCCTCATTTGATATATTCGGAAATATATCAAAGGTGTGTAAATCAAGTGATTTGGTTTTACCCTTGGTAAATAGGGTTTTAAAGGAGGAGGTGATCTTACTGGATGTAAAATAAGTTCTCTAAAGTAAAAGGTTATTTTAAAGTGGTTTTTACCCTATTGGGGTTTTCACTATAAATATTGTGTCACCTATGTTATTTATTTTCTGTAAGTATTTATTTTTATGTTATGATGTAATCTTTATTTAAATATTTATTATAACATTATATAATATGTAAGTTGATTAAATATCATATTTATTAGAATCCTCAAATTCTAACATGGTAACAGAGTGAGGTAAATTAAATAAATTAAGATCAAATGTTTTTATTTTATTTATTTAATTTGTACGGGTTTTTTCAACCAACCCGAAAGGGTATTTAAAAGTATCTGGTCCCCTTCTTTTTTCCCCAATTTATTTTGGCATTACATTTGTGTAATTAAACTCTCAGTAAAATTTTAGGGTTTTTCAATTTTAAATCCCTAATTTTTGGGGGAGATGTAATATGATATGATTCTTACTTTCATTTACATTTTGTAAATTATATGGAATTAATGTTTGTTTGGAGATTGATGTGTGCACAGGTGAAAGAGACTTCAAATATTTACCTACGTGAAAATCACATACAAAAAAAGAAAGGATTTATTACTATATGAAATAATTTTCATGTTTTATAATTTCAAATGTTTGCATGTTAAATATTTTGGAAGGTAAATTCATACCGTGTTTTTGGTCCCCTCTAAAAGGATTTGATTTGAAAAACTATAGTTTATAGTTAATTTATAACTATATCCTATATAATTTGAAAACTATATTATTATTTTTAAATAAAAATATATATAATATAGAATAAGGTTTATATAATAATTTATATAAAGCATCGTATTATAAATTTATATAGTTTTGAAAAAAATATATATATTAAAGCCTTAAACCATATTAAAATTACATGGGATTGAGGGAAGAGTCAACAGACCATATTCTAAGCCTAAGTTTAAATCATATTTAAACTTAACTTATAAATCTAGGCATATATAGTTTTTTTAAAAGAAACAAACATAAGTTTGAATCATATTTTATATATATGGTTAGTTTAAACCACTTAAAATATAAATTTTATTAGATTTGGTTTATATATGTTTAAAAAAACATAAGTGCTTACTTTTTTTTAGTAAGGGGGTTGTGTTTATTGCTTGGCCATGAAGGGATTACTTTTTAAATCTTAATACTTATTAAATAAAACCTAACATGTATCCCTAACCATTTATATTATCCATGTAAGGGGGTGGCCCCATTCATTTATATCTTATAGTTTATAAAAACTATATAAATAAACCTATTTAAAGGTTTTCTTTTATATAAGAGTGGGAGTGGAGAATAAAATGAGATAATATCTTAGGTATAAATGTGGAACTCTCAAGTATAAATGGAGAATTAAAAAAGGGGGAGTTTTATTAGTGGCCCACGTGAAGTGTGGTAAATATTTATTAAAATATTGGTAGTTATAGCCACATAAATTTTTTAAAGTTTTTAGCTTAGGAATTATATAAAATATTTTGTAATATTTCCATACTTTTAAATGTGTGGGGTAAAATTAAGAGTAAATGAAGGGAGGAGACAAGGTTCATGAAAATAGGATTTCAATTTATTTCATTGGTCGGGTGAAATTACTTGTCCCTGCTTGTAAAATATGTAGTTAATCTATACTCTCATAAATCTACTTGCACCTGGTAAAATTCTTTTAACTTGGTCTACATGTCTTTTAAACCCCTTTAATAAGGGTATGTGTTTTTTAATAAAAAAATATATACTATAGTTTATAATTTTTATGAACTATATGTTGTTTTTATTTACATTCTATAAATTATAAACATTTTTAATTAAAAAGTGTGTATATTTTTACATTATAAATTATAATAGGTTATTATAATGTGTTAAAATATAACCTCCCTAATATATATACAAGAAGAAATTAATGGAATTTCACATTTTTGAAATACACAAGAAGTTTTAGCTTCATTAAATTTGATGGTCAAATGACAATCATGGTAGACCAAACATAAGACAATATGGGGTCATTTAGACATCAAATTTAAGCTCATAGTTCCGGGAAACTTAATTATGTTAAAATTGACGGTCAAATGACCATCACGATGACAAAAAAATAAGCCATTATGATGGTCATTTTAGACATCAAATTTAAAGTTGATGAATTTTTGTCTATAATTTTTTCAGAAATTTGAAGTTGTTATGCATTCTTAGGGGTCTCTTCTTCACTTCTATATGGTTGAAAATATTTTTATATAAATCTGGGGTATAATGCAGAGCCCTTTATAATGCGGGTTATTATTTTGATCATGGGAGGTTAATTAGTATACATTGTAATGACAAAATTAGTTATGATCAAATAGTTTCTTTAGATCTATAAAATTTAGATATGATTATATTAAAAGTGTTGTTTTTATTATCGATAAATATGTATTTAACTCTGTGGTACATTGTATATTATAATGGGGTGTGTTTTACAGGTTTAGGAAATAATGACATCCAATTATTTATATCTTGACAAAACCCTCGGATCTAAATGAAACCAACTACAACATTTTGGTCAAATAGAATTTATGGCGTAAGGAAACTCTAGATAATTATTTCTAGATTTGAGGTTGTTCCCACCGATCTTCAAGAAATGGTAGATAACATGAATGCATTCTTGCAACAAATGTAAGATGATATTTCTATGCAATGTGAACAATGAGTACCTTCTACACATTGGTAATATCAAACATCCGAAAGAGGTATGGACACAACTAAAATCCATGCATGAAGGATACTTGGTATATCAAGGATAGTAATGAGAGTATAATAGCTAAAGGAATTCAAAGAAATGATCTATATATTTTTATGATTTCTCTTATGCATCTTGTTTTATATCTCAGAGTTTGAATAATTCAAAACTATGGCATGAAAGGTTAGGACATGTTAATTATCGAAGCTTATATGAAATATATAGATATAGTCTAGTGAAAGGTTTACATGTGTTGTCTTCTTATCTTGAAGTTACTTCATTAAATGCTTCTAAATGATGGTTTTGATTTTGATTTAGTAAATGGTTATGATGATGTTTTGATGCTATAGATATTTCTAAAACTCTTATCTTCTTAGATAAGAAATTAAATTGGGCTCAATCTATGTTAGAAAAATCAAATCTTATTAACCTTAGGAAAATGACCAGAAGCCATCATATGTACCATGCATTAATTACCTTGTATGAACCTGAGCCGTGAACTATTATAGGATCTAGGTGGATATAAAAAGTAAAATATGATGGTGATGATACTATTAACAAACATAAAGCTAGACTTGTTGCTAGAGGTTTCACTCAGAAACTTAGTATTGATTATGTTGAGACATTTCCCCGTAGCTAAAATGAGTACTGTTAGGGCCTTATTTGCAATTGTCGCTCAATTTGGGTGGGAAATCCACCAAATGGTTTAAGAAAAATTTTTTTGAATTTGATTTAAAAAGAATAATTTTACATGTTTCAACCTAAAGGATTTGAATAAGCTGGTAAAGAAAACTATGTTTGTAAGTTGAGAAATCCTTGTATGGTTTAAAATAAGCTCTTAGAGCTTGGTATGTAATTTTTTCCTTCTTTAAACTATTAGGTTTTGTTAATTATTCTTCTAACAATGATGTATTCATCAAGTAATAATGCTCACATATTATCATTATATGTATATATGTTGATGATTTTCTTATGTCTGGTGACAATTTTGATTTAATTTATAGGATTAAAGAGAAATTAAAGCATTACTTTGAAATGAATGAGTTAGGTCTCTCACATCATGTTATTTGTATGATTGTATTTCATTCTATTGTTATTTTCAAAACATGATATACAAACATTGTATTGAAAAATTTCTTATGATTTATTGTAAACAATTTTCTACTTCATGGAAGTTGGAATAAATATTGATCATAAATCTACATATGAAAAAGGTTGATCATATTTTATGTATGTTGTTAGTTGATAGTTTGATTTATCTAACTATAACTAGATCCGATATTTCCTATATAAAAATAATTACTTCAAAGTTTATGCAAGAACCATTTTTAAAGATCATTGGAATCTTGCAAAAATAATTTTTAGATATTTGAAAGGAACAATCAATTATGGGTTGCATTATAATAAGAATGAAAATGCTATCTTATATGGATTTTGATTCTAACCATA
The DNA here is from genome assembly GCA_018340775.1 of Taxus wallichiana var. yunnanensis. NCBI lineage: Eukaryota > Viridiplantae > Streptophyta > Pinopsida > Cupressales > Taxaceae > Taxus > Taxus wallichiana. The sequence goes on from CM031238.1 coordinate 527,815,703, forward strand.
CTGATGTTGTGTTATAAAATATACTGGATATGTGTTCAAGTTTTTGGTGTAGGAACCATTACTTGGAACAAAAATGCAATCAATGAATCTCCATTTCTTCTACCGAGAGAGAAATACAATGGAAGAAGCAAAAAAGCCATGTGGTCTGCAATGGATTGTTAGTAGAGATACACATGGAAGATAAAGGTATTTATCTTCCTATGTGGTAGGGTCGAGTTGTATTACTCTTGATTAAGAATCCTAGTTCATGACATCGGAGGATGAAAGAACATTGAGATACATATACACTTCACCTCGTGAGAAAAGGTTCAAGTGATGAGGCGATCAATCTGGAAGCTTCTGTTGAGCATGAAGAAGTAGGTTATTGATATCTTCACAAAGTAATAAGTGCACTAGAAAGTTTTTCACTTTAATGAAAATCTTAGGTTGTACATATTTTCATTGAAGAGAGTGTGCATGATAATTTCACCCCTACTAACGTAACTTGGCTTTCAGTAAAAATGCCTTCAGGGCATTTGTAAATACATTTTGAAAATGTAACAAAAAATACATTGGAGAGAAAGTGTGAAAGGCCAGACATGTGTACCTCCTTGGATTCTTTTTTAGAAAGTATGTAGAAATATCTTAAATGCACAGGTCTTAATAAAATGTTTAAAATCTTATCGAGTTTAGTTAAGTAAACATCCAAGATAAACATCTTATTAATGCCAGGGTCCTTTTGGTTGTAAAAAGGTTTCCTATGCTTGGGTTCAATAACCTAACACATGAGAACCCTGCTGGAGAACATCACGGCTTCCTACAAATCATACTTATGGAACATCGATTAAGTGGGAACGATCTTCGGGATTTCCCAAATCCTTTTGCACTTAATTTCTTCAATGGAAGTATGCTATCTTATGACCTTTATGGACTTCAGGATTATAAATCTCTTGTAATGTATTTTCACAGGCAAGTAGTTCATAATGAATATGTTATATTATCTCCACTTAACATTAAAGGCCATTTATGTTGGAGAAATAATTAATAAGTTTGCCATCGCTATGACCCTGTAGTACGATATGGAGTCAATTACTTAATATAGGGATAATATTTGTGTACATATGAAATATTTATATTTCTATTAGCAAATATGCTAACCTAGGTATATACTTGAGGTTAAATATTTAATATCATGAAATGAGATTATATTTCTAATAATGAAATATTGGAAACACTAAGTATGTGTAAGCCATTTTAGGGTCGTGAAAGGTAAGTCAGAGACATACTCTGGATCACCATATATAAAAAGGACTTTAGTCATCATTTGATATATTAGGAAATATATCAAAGGTGTAGCATAAATCAAGTGATTTTGTTTTTACCCTTGTGTAAATAGGGCTTTTAAGGGAGGAGGTGGTATTCTATGGATTATAAAATGGGATTCTCACCAGGCAAAGGTTATTTTCTAGTAGTTTTCACTTAATGAGTTTTCCATTATAAATATTATGTCACCTGTATTATTTATTTTTTGTAAGTATTTCTTTTTTTGTATGTACACCATGATATAATATTTTATTGCAACATTTATATAATATGTAAGTTGATTAAATCAGTATTTATTAGAATCCTCAAGAATTATAGCTTGATCAATCACTAGCATACGTAATAAAATGGATTGCTTCGAAAATGTATAAAGTAAGTTTTATTAATTTTTATTTTCATATAGAATCATCAAAGAAGATTAATCTAGACTATAAAAATTCCGCTAAAAGATTGCTCATGGTACTAAAAGAAGGATAACTGTTATCACTTCATTACCAATTTATAACTACACATTGTTTATGAGGATGAGGAAGATAGATTTGGCATTCTTTTGGATTATAATTTTGATGCACGAATTTGTTAGAATTTGGCATTTCTAAAGTGCATTTCCTCAGCCAAACACCACACCTCTCACCTATATTATAGAGATAATTCTTTTTACATTGACCTAGAATATACAAGAACATCAAGATTAAATAAAGAAATCTGATGTATACAATTACTGAGATTTCACTCTTATGGAGTTGCCGACTTGGCGGGAAGGAAATTACGGCATTAGTTACTCAAATCTTCCAAAGTTGGTACAATTTATGTTTCTTAATTTTTCATTCGGTCTTACACATATATGTTGTTAGAAAGTATTTTTAAGGCTCGTTGTCTGGAGATATCAAATGTAGATGGAATTATTCTTTGACATTTGGTAAGTGAGCCAGCATTCCCTTCAAAAAAGAACATCTCACACCTCATGGGAAACTATTGATACAAAGAAATTATAGTAGAACATGTAGGGACACTTTAGGATCAGTAAGAAAAAAACTTCTAGTTAGCCTTTCTTTTGCACCAAGATAATGGGCTATCATGCTCAACTCCACTGTAGAATGAAACATTCACTAGAGTTCTAGATTCTGGCAATAGTAAATGTTGCCTAATCATATCCAATTTCCTAGTATACAGACAGAACCAACTAACTATTAATAATTACATAGGATATTTGGATAGATATCTGAGATGCATTAAGAACAACAATTTTATAAAGTACAAAACTTTTACTTTTGAAGGCATTTGTTGTGATATTTAGTCGAGGTGATTTCCTTAAACTCTTTTGACTAGAATAGGAGCTTGAATAGTGGTAGCAGGTGGAAAAAAATCCACTAGAGTCCTCTCTTTCCGAGTCGCACTGCCGATGGACAGGTTAGTTCCAAATTCGACAATGAACCGTTTTAACTCATTACATTCAATTCTTTCCATATTCATTCAAACCACTCCGACGTACGCTGGC